>ML787602.1:769118-794797 GCA_009831015.1 Picea engelmannii | reverse complement strand
ATGCCACAGGTCTGATCAAAATTGGATGTGCCAAGTGGAATTTACGGTAGCTTCCCCACAACTTGCCAATTTTTGGCCTTTCCAAGAGATCTCACTTGTATAGTGTGCCCCGCACAAAATAATTGATATAAAATTCTGAAACTCGCACCCAAAATACTGCAGACTTTCCACGATCCAATGAAACTAGTCCCACACAATTTGGATACGCTAGAAATAATTTATGATTGTTTTACCTGGAACACCTTCTTGAGACTAGTCAATAATACTAGTCAGATACCCTATCTTACACAGGGTGTATCTACAAATTTATGATGACCCAGAAGCTGAAACTTTTACCAAAGATACATTTCCAATTTCTGTAAATACCTCCAGATTTCATGGTCTGAAACGTTACAGAAACGTTTTTATAGAAAAAATTCTCCAATGACTCATTTCAGGATGATTCCAGAACCCTATCTTGTACAGGATGTATCTCCGAAAGTATATGACCTCAAGAGCTGAATTTTGAACCCAATGTACCTTGATCCGTCTTCTAAATATCCTCCAAGCCGTTCCTTTTGAAATGTTGTAGACAAATATTTATAGCAAAAATTCCACGGTGTCTCAGATGTAGCAGCGAAACCCCAAGACCTTGAGCTCTGATACCATATGTTAAGAACCAAACATCAATATAGCATATAAAAACCTCAAGAAAAGTACTCAACGCCTTGAAAAAGAGATAATTTCAGATAATAAGCCTCTTCGAGGGGGAAACCTCCTTTTACCCCACTTAAATGTTCAGGTACAAGATGATTCAAAATGAAAATGTCTCCATGGTATATATAGGAGACTAGGAGGTATAATTACAAATAATGGCTTAAAGCCAACATAATTAAAATAACATTACTAATCTGAATTACAACTAATGGCCTAAAGTCGACATAAATAAAATAGAATTAATAATCTAATATGCCCCAATTAAGGGGTAATGAGCCAATATTAGGGCTTAACATCAGGCCTAACCGGCACGAGGGAAATTGCGCCACACACAACCTCACAAGAGGATAAGGCATGGGGGAGAAGCAATTGGGGGGGACGACACGAGGGGAAAAAGAGAACTCTGGCGATATGCAGAGTGGGTGATAACAGAGAGGAAGGAGATTAACCTTCGCTCCTGGTCACTAGCAAATAGAGACGCAGTCTCACAACATCGTGGTCTCAGCTCGGGGGTGGCTAGTGGTAAATCTATTGGGAGTTGTTGAGCCTATGGTTGGGTGGAAACGAGTACCCCTCTCAGCAGTTGCATAACCCCAAGTGTTACTTTCTGATAAGTGTTTTTTCTTTGACATCTTGAAATATATGTATGCTGACATTTATGATCATAAGCTGTGAAATCGTTAATGACTTCATTATAAGAATGTTTGTTTGGTGTCTTGATCAGTAATGGTAGTTGTATGTTTATATGGAAAGACTACGTGTGGCTTATGCTCTCTTAAATTGTTATTTATATGCAAACTGATATAATTCAGACTTCACGCCTGGTTCTTGGGAGAAAGATACCCTTATCTGCCTTATATAGTACCCTGGGTAAACCTCCCCATAGAGATACCCTCCTTGAAAACATCATCAAGAACCTGGAAGGAGGACGTGAGGGCGCAAGACCCTAAGAAATCCCTGATAAGTATCGAATTGACGGACGAGATCCAGTTGGGAGATCTGTGGTCACTCACGACCGTCAAATAAGAAGAAGAAGCTGGAAAGATAAGTGCCTTAACCTTGATAGGTGTTGATCAACGGACGAGATCCCACTGGGAAATCTGTGGTCACTCATGACCGTTAGATTTGGTAGGAGAAAGTAGGATGTTAAATTCCTTACCACCTTGTCTTTCTGTACCTTCGTGGATAGTGACGAAATCAAGAATCGGGAAATCGGGAGTTCTGATGACGAGAGATCGGGATGTTCCATGGTGGAAACCCCGGAGTAGTCATAGACCGACCGATTTCGGGAGGCTACATGTCGAGAGATTACCCATTTCAGGAAATCGAGAATCAGGAACTCAGGAGTTCTGGTGATGAAAAATCGGGGCCTTCCATGGTAGAAACCCTGAAATAGATTTGGGTCATCCGATTAAAGGAGGCCACGTGTCATGAGATTTCCCATTTCAGGAAACCGGGAACTCAGGAGTTCTAGTGACGAGAGATAGGGATGTTCCATGGTGGAAACCCCGAAGTAGTCATAGACCGATCAATTTCGGGAGGCTACATGTCGAGAGATTACCCGTTTTCGGAAATCGAGAATCAGGGATTCGGGAGTTCCATTGATAAGAGGTCGGGCTCTCACCTTGATAAATCTCGACTTATAAATATCGAGATGTTAGCATGTGGTTAAGTCCCAATGAACGAACGAGATTCCTTCAGAGGATCTCAGGGTCTATAATGACCGTCAGATGTGGGGAAGAGACGTCAACTTTAAGTTGGGGCGCGAATGCACCTTAGGGTAAGTGGCGAGCGGATCTGAACGACCAAAGTCCACCCACCCAAATCTATGGCTAAGGCTTCATTCCAGATCCCCCTTGTTGTTCTACCTTTAGCGGTGAGGGGGGGTCTAGAATCGAATGTGCAACTCAGGAACGATCAGGATCAATTTTCCTTGATCAACGACATTCAAGCGAATTCCGGACCCCCCTTTCCATTCTGCCTTTAATGGGGGGGGGCGTCTGGAATGGTGTGGCATGTGAAGTGTGAAGTGGGACCCATCTCCTGTCACATCACCCATTGTTTCATGTTTCCCCTCTCACCACCTGTACTCCACTCACCCCCATGACAGGGCCGTTCCTAATGGCCATTTGCCAAACCTGTAGGGACTTGTCCCTATTGGCCAGTTACCAGCCCTGCCGGGTTTCGGCGGTTGCAGAGCCGAACGATTCGACATCCTTGTAGTGCCAAGGCATGAAATACAAAGAGGCACCATGAATTATTTGACCTGTGATCATGACCCATGATCACATGGGAGCAGAGAGAGAGAAAGAGCTAGCTTACACTAGGCATCCGCAGAGGATTCGGAGGCTCTGATTCTGCAGAAATCAACGAAAACTGTGATTATGGTAGTGGGTGTGTGACAAAGTGGTATCAGAGCATGGTGAAAACACCCAGCCTAATTGGGCTCATGAACGAGTTGCGCATAAGCTCCGTTCTAAGCACTCCTATGAGGAGTAACTCCCTAACTTAACTCTCTTACCTAGGATCAAAACTTGGAAACAAGAACCTGACTGTGTATGCATGTGAAAGAGTTATGCATTTATGCACAGGTTCTAAAATGTATATAACTCTTGACTAATAACCATCATTTGTCTTTTCACCCAAGCAGACAATCAACCGTGGGAATTTATAGACACAAAGAATGGTGACCCACCAAGAGGTGGGAGAAGGCTCCCACAATAGAGACGAAGAGTCTGACGAAAGAAGAAAAATAGGAACCCCTCCAGATCTAGCTGAGACTGTGAGGAGTCTCATGGTTGAATTGCAAAGCTACAAGGCCGACAATGAAAGGTTGATGAAAGAACAAGAAAATCAAATTGAAATTAATGCAATTTTACTACAGAGCTTATCCGACCTACAGCAACAAATGCAGCATGAACTTGAGATGAAGAAACATGGTCATATCAGTGGACATACTGAGAGGAGCACCTCAAGGAAGGTCCACCCTAGAGGTAAAGGACCAGTGCCAAACAATTCCTCTGAGAAGGAAGCTAGCGATTCAGAAGGCTCTTCCAGCAGCAAGACCAGTTCCTATTCTCGAAGAAAATAGAAGAATCAAAAGACTTCCAAGGGTCATAAATTTGAGGAATTCAGAAAGGCCAAACCTACCTCCTTTGACAGTGAGATAAAGAAGGGAGAGGAAACCAAGGCCTGGCTACTTGGACTGAAGAAATATTTCAGAGTCCATGATTTTTCAGAGAATTTGAAGGCCCGAGTGGCCACTTTCAATTTGAACGGAAAAGCTTCCATCTGGTGGGAAGATCTTAAGAATATGAAAGGGGTCTGCGAGGAGGACCTGTCCTAGAAACAGTTTGAGAAATACTTCTAGAAGAAGTATTTGTCGGAAAAATATTTCGACGAGAAGGCTACAGAGTGTTATGAACTCAAACTGGGGAAACTCACTATAGAGGAATATGTCAACAAATTCCTCAACTTATTGAGATATGTACCCTACATCAAAGCAGAGAAGGTGAAGGTGCAACACTTCATCAGTGGGCTACCCAAGGAATACCGAAACCGAATTGAATTTGATGAGCCAAAGACCTTAGAAGACACTATTCGAAAGGCAACATATTGTCATGAACAATATGGACATCGGGTAGAGGCTCATGGAGACTGGAAACAGAAGAGTGGTTCAAGATTTCAAAAAAAGGGGGTCAAATCCTCAGAATTTAAGAACTACAAGAAGAACCCCAGAATGAACTTTCCAGCTCAGAGTGTACTCCAACAGAACTTTCCCTCATCGGACGGAAATAAAACTTCTGGACCTATACCAGTAAAGACTGATAACCCAAAGAGAGAACCTCTGAAATGCTAGGGTTGCGGAGAAGAGAATCTCCTGAGAGATTGTCCACACCGACAACAAAACAATCGAAAAGTTTATAACATTCAGGAAGCTACCATAGTCAATGATGTGGTAGGGAGTGTGTCGCAGATTTATGCAGCCTTGGATAATAACCAAGTTGACCACCAAGCTTCAGTGGTGGAAATAGAAGGTATGATTTTCAACCATCTGGTGTCTGTTTTGATTGACCCTGGTTCAAATTTGAGTTATATAGCCCCTAGAGCTGTTGATAAGTGTAAACTACAGCCACAAAAACAAACCAAGCCATGGTTGGTACAGTTAGCCACTGCCACCAAAAGAAGAGTAGCAGAGGTCATACCAGCCTACCAATTGATGTTGTGTGAATTCCCCACCCAAGCAACCCTTAACATATTACCCCTGGGATCATATGATATGTTGATTGGTATGGACTGGCTAGCCACCCATAAAGCTAGACTGGAATGTTACCATAAAACCTTAGAATGTGTGAGCGAAGAAGGAAAAAGGATAACCCTTCAAGGGATCCGAAAACCTGTCTCAATGGGGCAAATATCAGCCCTACAAATGAGAAAGTATTTCCGAAAAGGATGTCCCCTATATGCAATACAGGTGTTGAAAAAAATCGAAGGTGATAAACCAAGACCTGATGATCACCCTATCCTGAGAGAATATAGAGATGTGTTTCCGGAAGAAGTACTGGGTCTACCTCCGAGAAGAGACATTGACTTCTCGATAGATCTCGCACCAGGAGTGGTGCCGGTGTCTAAGACACCCTACCGGATGAGCACACCTAAATTAGTTGAACTCAAATTGCAATCAAAAGAAATGATGGATAAGGGTTATATTCGACCCAGCGTGTCCCCATGGGGAGCACCAGTCCTGTTTGTGAAAAAGAAGGATGGCACCCTTAGACTGTGTATAGATTATAGACAACTCAATAAAGTAACCATAAAGAACAAGTACCCCTTGCCCAGGATCGATGATCTATTCGATCAATTGGGAGGTGTGTCTATTTTCTAAGAGATTGACTTGAGGTCGGGATACCATCAAGTCGGAATCAAGGGTGAAGACATCCATAAAACCACTTCCGGACACGGTATGGTCACTATGAGTTTGTGGTGGTGCCATTTGGGTTAACCAATTCCCCTGCCACTTTCATGTGCTTAATGAACAATGTACTCAGTGAATTTTTAGATAAATTTGTACTTGTGTTTATTGATGATATATTAATCTACTCTAAGAATAGAGAAGAGCATGAAGAGCATCTTAGACTTGTGTTGCAAGTGCTAAGAGAGCATCAGCTCTATGCTAAATTCAGCAAATGTGACTTCTTCCAAAAGCAAATACATTACTTGGGACATGTTCTGTCCGAGGAAGGGGTAGCAGTAGATCCTGACAAGATTAGGTCTATCATGGAATGGCCTACCCCAAAGGATATTTCAGACATCAGATCCTTTATGGGATTAGCAGGATACTATAGGAGATTTATAAAAGGATTCTCCAAGATTGGTTGTCCAATCACTGCCCTCCAGAAGAAGGGGACAAAATTCACGTGGACACAGAAATGTGAAGAAAGATTCCAAACCTTGAAACATCTACTGACCCATGCACGCGTGTTGAAAATCGTTGACCCAGAAGTTGACATCCTTGTGTGCACAGATGCTTGTAAGGAAGGGCTCGTAGGAGTCCTTATCTAGAAAGGAAGTGTGATCTGCTATGAATCTCGAAAATTAAATGAACATGAAGTCAACTATGTGACTCATGATCTAGAACTGGCTACCATAGTGCATGCCTTGAAAATGTGGAGGCATTACCTCTTGGGAAGAAAATTTGTACTTATGACAGATCACTGTGGATTGCGGTATTTGTTTGAATAACCAAAGATCAATGCTAGACAAGCTAGATGGATGGCCCTCCTTAGTGAATTTGATTTTGAAATCAAACACATTAAAGGGAAAGAAAATAGGATGGCTGATGCCCTTAGCAGAAGCATGAAAACAATTCACCTAGCAACGGTGAGTACCGGTGAGACAGATGTCAAGAACAGAGTCAGAAATGCATAGGAGAGAGATCCCTTCGTTCAGACTGTGACCCTATATCTACAACAAGAACCCGCTAGAGTAAAATATGAAGGCTGTCAGATGACCGAAGGAGGTCTGCTCACTTACAGAGATAGACTGTACATTCCAAATTGTGATGACTTGAAGAAGTTCATTATGGATGAACTACATAAAAAAACCATATACTAGTCACTAAGGATACCAGAAAATGATCATTGCCACCCGGAAACAATTTTATTGGCCTGGATTGAAGAACGACATAGACAAATATTTGGCCCAATGCATAGAGTGCCAACAGGTTAAAGTAGAACATCGACACCCAGTAGGATTATTACACCCTTTACCCATCCTAGAATGGAAATGGGAAACCATCTCCATGGATTTTATCACTGGATTGCCAACTTCAACCAAACAGAATGATGCCATTATGGTAGTGGTGGATAAACTGAGCAACTCTGCTCATTTCATCCCCATAAAATCAACCTGCAAGGTGATAGATATCACCCAGGTATTCATGAAAGAAGTGTTCAGACTGCACGGTATGCCGAAAGAGATAGTGTCTGACAGAGACACCAAATTTACTTCCAATTTTTTGAAATCACTGATGGCTGGTTTAGAGACCAAATTGTTGTTTAGCACAACCTATCACCCTCAAACCGACGGACAGACAGAAAGAGTGAATCAAATATTAGAGGATATGTTAAGGATGCATGTAATGCATCAACCCAGGAAGTGGGAAGACTACCTGCCATTGGTATAATTTGCCTACAACAACGGCTACTAAGCATCCTTAAAGATGAGTCCCTTCGAGGTCCTCTATGGTAGGCTGTGTAATACTCCATTCAGCTAGAGTAACCATGTAAATAGGATTTCTTTTGGACCCGATATGTTGAAAGAAATGGAACAACAAGTGACTCAGATAAAAGAAAACCTGAAGGTTTCTCAGAACCGACAGAAAAGTTATGCCGACCAAAAGAGAACTCCAAGAGAGTTCAAAATGGGAGACCATGTATATCTCAGAATTAAGCCCAGAAGGAGTTCCCTGAAAATGGGAGCTTGTGCCAAGTTGACACCCTGGTATTGTGGACCCTTTGAGGTTCTATATAGAGTGGGACCTGTAGCCTATCGGCTAGCACTTCTTCCCACAGTAAAATCACATAATTTTTTCCATGTTTCACTATTGAAGAAATATGTACATGATGCTAATCATATAATTGACTGGTCTGTGATCCAGGTGGAACCGAAGGGAGAATTTCTACCAAAACCCCAATGCATATTGGACAAAAAGGAAACCCCACTCCAAAATTGAACCATTGCACAGGTAAAGGTGCAGTGGAGACATTTTGGCCTAGATGAGGCTACATGGGAAATGGAGGATGCCATGAGACAAGCATATCCGATTTTGTTTACTTATGTACATGCAATTCATGTTAAAAGATAAGAACATCAAGGACGATGTTCCTTTAAGGGGGAGGGAATTGTAACACCCTGTTTCCCCCAGTTTGTAAAAATAACTAGACTGGCCCAGAACTGTGGCAAACTCAGAAATGTGAATATGTGATGTGAATGGACCTTGTGGAAAAGGTCGATGAATATGAATAACATTATGAATTTATATTGCAGGACTTCTGGGAGGGGATGTGCTGAAAAAGAGACCATGATGGTTGCAGAAAGGTGGTGGAAAGCACCTAGAAAGGTGGCGTTAACTTCCACCGAGAATCAATACTGTATTTGGACTCCACTGGCCCGGAGAACCAAAAGCGGCTCTCTGACCCCAAATTAAATGTCTCGCAGGCTGATAGGCAGATGGATCCTAAGGAGTTAATGAGGGATGGGAAGGTGAACTACAAATCCGTAGAGCCATCAGGCTTAACCGACGCGAGGGAAATTGCGCCACATGCAACCTCGCAAGATGATAAGGCATGAGGGAGAAGCGATTGGGGGGACGACACGAGGGGAAAAAGAGAACTCTGGTGATATGCAGAGTGGGTGATAGTAGAGAGGAAGGAGAGTAACCTTCGCTCCTGGTCACTAGAAAACAGAGATGCAGTCTTGCAGCATCGTCATCTCATCTCGGGGGTGGCTAGTGGTAAATCCGCTGGGAGTCATTGAGCCTACGGTTGGGTGGAAACGAGTACCCCTCTCAGCAGTTGCATAACCCCTGGTGTTACTTTTTGATAAGTGTTTTTCCTTTGACATATTGAAATATATGTATGCTGACATTTATGATCATAAGCTGTGAAATCGTGAATGACTTCATTATAAGAATGTATGTTTGGTGTCTTGATCAGTAATGGTAGTTGTATGTTTATATGGAAAGACTATGTGTGGCTTATGCTCTCTTAAATTTTTATTTATATGCAAACTGATCTAATTTAGACTTCACGCCTAGTTCTTGGGAGAGAGATACCCTTATCTGCCTTAGATAGTAGCCTGGGTAAACCTCCCCATAGAGATACCCTCCTTGAAAACATCATCAAGAACCTGGAAGGAGGACGTGAGGGCGCAAGGCCCTAAGAAATCCCTGATAAGTATCGAATCGACGGATGAGATCCTGTCGGGAGATCTGTGGTCACTCACGACCGTCAGATAAGAAGAAGAAACTGGAAAGATAAGTACCTTAACCTTGATAGGTGTTGATCAACGGATGAGATTTTGCCGGGAAATTTGTGGTCACTCATGATCGTTAGATTTGGTAGGACAAAGTAGGATGTTAAATGCCTTACCACCTTGTCTTTTTGTACCTTCATGGATAGCAACGAAATCAGGAATCGGGAACTCGAGAGTTATGATGACAAGAGATCAGGATGTTCCATGGTGGAAACCCCAGAGAAGTCATAGACCGACCGATTTCGGGAGGCTACGTGTCGAGAGATTACCCATTTCAGGAAATCGGGAATTGGGAACTCGGGAGTTCTGGTGACAAAATATTGGGGCCTTCCATGGTAGAAACTCCAAAATAGATTTGGGTTGTCCGATTAAAGGAGGCCACATGTCATGAGATTTCCCATTTCGGGAAATTGGGAGTCGGGAACTCGAGAGTTCTAGTGACGAGAGATCGGGATGTTCCATGGTGGAAACCCCAAAGTAGTCATAGACCGACCTATTTTGGGAGGATACGTGTCGAGAGATTACCCATTTCAGGAAATCGGGAATCGGGGATTCAGGAGTTCCATTAATAAGAGGTCGAGCTCTTGCCTTGATAAATCCCAACTTATAAATATCGAGATGTTAGCATGTGGTTAAGTCCTGATGAATGGACGAGATTCCTTCAGAGGATCTCAGGGTCTATAATGACCGTCAGATGTGAGGAAGAGACATCAACTTTAAGCTGGGGCATGAATGTGCCTTAGTGTAAGTGGCGAGCAGATTTGAACGACCAAAGTCCACCCGCCCAGATCTACGGCTGAGGCTTCATTTTAGAGCCCCCTTGTTGTTCTTCCTTTAGCAGTGAGGGGGGGGTCCAAAATCAAACGTGCAACTCGGGAATGGTCAGGATCAATTCGCCTTAATCAACGACATTCAGGTGAATTCTGGACCCCCCTTGCCATTCTGCCTTTAATGGGGGGGGTTTGTCCGAAATGGTGTGGCGTGTGAAGTGGGACTCATCTCCTGTCACACCGCCCACCATGTTGTGTTTCTCCTCTCACCACCTATACTCCGCTCACCCATGCGACAGGGCCATTCCTAATGGCCGTTTTCCAAACCTGTAGGGACTCATCCCTATTGGCCAATTACCAGCCCTGTCGGGGTTCGACGGTTGCAGAGTCAAACGATTCGACATCCCTGTAGCACCGAGGTGCGAAATACAAAGATGCACCACGAATTATTTGACCTGTGATCATGACCCGTGATCACATGGGAGCAGAGAGAGAGAAAGAGCTAGCTTGCGCTAGGCATCCGCAGAGGATTCGGAGGCTCTAATTCTACAGAAATCAATGAAAAATGTGATTATGGTAGTGGGTGTGTGACAATAGTCTTTGAGAACCAACTCAAATATGAGGCTACAACCTCTGATAACAAGATACAGCTTGCAGTGATCACTAACTCTCAGGTTTCTCTAGTACCTACTAGATGGAAGCAACAACTCCTAGAAAATCTTATATGACCAACTAGAAGTTAGAGGACTACAATCCTCCCTAGCACCACCCTACCACCCTGATTGAATCTTACAAAACTTTACTTAATTTCTCTGTCTCTGATATGATCTGTTAAAGCTCCATGTATCCTCTACCTTCTTTATTTTCTATGCTCTGTTCCGCTTCTGCCTCTTTCTGCTTCTATGCTTTGCTTTTTTTGCTCTTGCGCATGATCACCTCTGTCCAGCTTCTCTTCTGCCTTTTATGCTCTGTTCTACCTCTGCATACTATACGATGTGCCTATGATATACACTTTAGTTCATGCACACTGTCAACTTCTACCCACATCCATAGATCTCGAAAAAGCACACACTCTTCTATGTTTTTCATGCCTTTCTCACGCCGATTCCTCTGCATTATCATCATGGAAACACTTCATATTTTCTGGCAGTTGTGATAAATATGTTCATCATTAGTGGCCATTATCCAAATATTGTTTGGCTTCTTTGACAGTCGCAACTCTTTGTCTTCTCTATCAGTTACAGCCAGTCCAGTTTTGTCTTCTTTGGCTTCTAATCCTCTTCCTTCACGTGACCACCAGCAGTGACCACACGCCTATTCAAAAGGCTCTTCGTGATCTTGGTCTAGCAAGTGCTAGATCCATTTTTTGATATTACCTTGGGCGATGATCTCATGTGACCATGCGATTGCAGGCGCATCCAAAGGTGGTTTGAATCAAACTACTATTCGCCTCGCAATTTACCTTGAGCCTCCACGTGCCCTTTCTATATAACTGTGGTTTCGATTGTGGCATGCCCTCAACGTATTAACCTTTGCGCACCTTAACTTTACTTCCCCTTGAAGTATGCATATTACTGCCACGTGTCCTCTTGAATCGGACGATTGAGGCCTACTTCAAGGATTTACCTGGATTCCACAGGATTACACCAAGTCTTTTCGGGATCAGACGACTCAGATTCACTTCAGAAGATCTAACGCTTGAGATATTCTTCGGATGATCTGACTACTGAGATCTACTTTGGATGATCTGATGGTCAAGAATTTATTTCGGCTCTCCAAACTTCAGATATTTCAAATATCAAACTGATGCTCTGGATCAGACGACCCAGATTCACTTCGAAAAATATGACACTTGAGATATTCTTTGGACGATATGATGACTGAGATCTACTTCGTATGATCCGACGGTCAAGAATTTATTTCAGCTCCCTGTCACTCCAGACTTCAAGGATTTCAAATCTCAAACTGATGCTCTAGATCATATGACCCATATTCACTTCGGACGAACTGATGCTTGAGATCTTCTTTAGATGATCTGACGATTGGGATCTACTTCGGATGAATCGACTGTCAAGAATTTATTTCGGCTCTCCGACTCTCCAGGCTTCGGGTATTTCAGTTCTCAACTTGAAATTATTAAAGTGATATTTTTCCAAAGTGTAACCTTCTCACATCTTTAGATACGAAACAAATGATGTTCATTTGATCAAGATCTTAGATCAACGGCTCGATCTGTCTGCGATGCAACTTTGCCTTGGATTAAATCCAACAACTCTCAATCTTTTCTTATCCTATCCTTGCATTTAACTTGATTCGATAGCTGACATAAATTCAGGTGATTGAGATGTCAAATATCAACCCTTTCTTAACCTGTCCTTCCACTTAAGGTGATCCAATGACTGACGAAAATTTGGATAATCAAATTCTCAATCGTTTTGCCCCTCTTATCATATCCTTCCTCTTAATTTGATTCGACGGCTGATGGGTATTCAAATAATCGAATTCTAAACCATTTTTCCCAGCTTATCCTATCCTTCCACTTAAAGTGATCCAACGGTCATGAAGACACTTGAAGAAGATCCACGATCAAGGATTTGATCCTGATCACATTATTGTACTGCGCTTTCCCTTCTGAGCTTTGATCTCTGCATATTGTTCGCTTGTCCTCCTAAGCTTATGATTTTCTTGTTTTCCATCATCATTGTTGTTCTTTCCATCAATGAAAAGAACACTCTTCCTATAAAACATGCCAACAATCTCCCGCTTTGGCATTTATGGTAACCCTGAAAGGCTGCACTATGCTACTTAGACCTCCAACTGTAGCATCCAAACCACACCTTTTTCTCCCCCTTTGACATCAATGTCAAAGGAAAATGAGAGTGACTCTATTCTTCCCCTGATTAGATATGAAATAATCATTATCCCCCTGAGTAGTTATACTATGAGCACTCTCCCCCTGATTAGATAGACTATTTTAACTTGATAACAGGGTCACGACCAACTTCTGGTGTAGATACTCAAATTGAGCTTTTGCAAGTGGTTTAGTGAATATATCAACAATATGATCTTTGTATGGAATATAATGCAAAGAAACAATAGTTTTGGTTACCTGTTCCCTCAGGAAGTGATACTTGATGGGTATATGCTTGGTCTTGGAATGAAATATAGGATTTTTTGACACACTAATTGTGCTAGTATTATCACAATGAATTGGGATCAGTTGAGTATACTTTACCTACAAGTCTGCAAGTGTCTGAATCATCCATAATACTTGGGTACAAAAAGTGGAAGCTACATTGTATTCAACTTCTCTAGTTGATAAGGAAACATAACCTTGCTTCTTACTCAACCATGCCACAAGAGAATCTCCTAAGAAGAATTCACCTCCACTCGTGATTTTCCTTTCATCCATGCAGTTAGCCCAATCAGCATCTGAATAGACTGATAATTGAAAATTCTGATTCCTAGGATACCATAGGCCATAGTTCATTGTTCCTTTCAAGTATTTGAATATTATTTTGACAGCTATTAAATGACTATGTTTAGGTGCAGACTGATACCTTCCTACCATTCCAACAACATGCATTATGTCTAGACGATATTTTGTGATGTACAACAGGTTGCCTATCATAGACCTATATGAACTCCGATCAACATCAGGTGAGTCATCATCCTTGCTTAGCTTTCATCCAGTGACCATAGGTGTGATCATAGGTGTAGAATACTCCATTTGAAACCTTTTCAAAATTTCTCTTAGATATTTTTCCTGAGAGAGAAATATTCCTTCAGACCTCTGAGTAATTTGTAGACCAAGAAAAAATGGCAGTTCCCCTATCATAGACATTTCAAATTTAGACTACATGGCAGAAGCAAACCATTGTACCAAGGAAACATTATTACTTTCAAATATGATGTCATCTACATAGACCAACACAATGAGAAAATCATTACCCTTCATTTTGATATATATATTGTTGTCAATTGTTCCTCTCTTGAACCCTTTGTCTTGAAGATACTTAACCAGTTTGTAATACCAGGCATGAGGATCTTGTTTCAACCCATATAAGACTTTCTTTAGCTTGCAAACAAAGTCAGGGTTATATGACAGTTCAAAACCCTATTTTTTCCATATAGACTTCTTCTTTTAGATCTCCATTTAGAAAAGATGACTTGACATCCATTTGATAGACTTTAAACCTTTTAGGACAAGCATAGGCAAGAAATATTCTAATAGCTTCTAATCTTTCTACGGCTGCAAATGTTTCATCAAGATCCAGACCTTCTACTTGAGAATATCCTTTGCAGACCAATCTAGCCTTATATCTTACAATATTTCCTTGCTCATTCATCTTATTTTTGTAGACCCATTTGGATCCTATTACATTTTTATTTGCTGGCCTAGGGAAGATTTCTCAAGTGCCATTCTTTTCAATATAATCCAGTTCCTCATTCATTGATTTTAACCAATTGACATCTTTACTGGATTCATTAAAGTTCTTGGGTTCCACCATGGATGTGAAGAATATATGTGATTTCTCGGTGTCTTTGATTATCCTTCTCCTGGTTTGTACACCTTTGTCTTTCTCACCAATTATCTGATTTTCAGGATGATTCTTTTGAGTAATTCTGGAGGAAAGATTTGATGTTGATTGTTGTCCTGACTCTTCTTGTCTGGGTGTCTCTTCTCCATCTAATTCATCATCTTCTTGTGACTTTGAGATTTGTTTTTCTTCATTTTCATTATTCTCATCACCTTTTTCATTTGACTTAGTGCTTATTCTCTATTGATCTTTTACAAGAGATTTTTAATCAATTCGAACATCAGTACAGTCAACTAATTTATGCATTATTTTGTTAAAACATCTGTATCCTTTATTGTTTGTCGAATATCCTAAGAAGATACCTTCATCAGATCTACCATCAAATTTTCCTAGATGATCATCATTATTTTTGATGTAGCATTTACTTCCAAATACTTTGAAGTGCTTGATTGATGCAGGTCGACCAAACCACAAATTATATGGAGTTTTATCACTGTTCAGACTTAGATGCGCTTTGTTCAGAATATGAACAACCATGTGAACAACCTCCACCCAGAAGGTTTGTGAAATGCCCCTTTCACTCATCATAGCCCTTTCCATCTGCTGAACTGATCTATTTTGGCGTTCTACAAATCCATTTTGTTGGGGAGTACCTGGAATAGTATATTGTATTTTAATTCCATGTTTGTCACAAAATTCTTTGAAATCTCTTGACATAAATTTTCCTCCTCTGTCTGAGAGAATTTCCTTTAACTTCCTTCCTGTATGATTCTCAGCTAATGCCTTAAACATTTTGAACTTCTCAGACGCATCATATTTTTATCTTAGAAAGGAAACCCACATAAGTCTAGAGAAGTCATCAATGAACAACATAAAGTAACATTCTCCTCTAGTTCCTTCCTTTCGTGATGGTCCACACAAATCCATATGAACAAGTTGAAGCAATTTCTCTGAAAATGTGAAACTCTTCGATTTAAATTGAGCACGAGCTAGCTTCCCCATTTGACAAGATTTACATATAGAGTTATGAGGCTTAGATATTCTTGAAATACCTTTCACAGCACCTTCATTATTCAATTTGACAATATGATCAAAATTCAGGTGCCCAAGCCTTCTGTGCCATAACCAACTTTCATCAATTTTTCTTAAATGACATTTCTCCTTATCTTCCTTCAAAATATAGACATTGTTTTCAGTTCTAACCCCTTTTGCAATCATCTCTCCTGTCTTCATTATTTTTATTTTACAATTCTTGGCAGTGAAAGTGACTTCACATCCTCTGTCACACATCTAACTGACACTAAGAACATTGTGCTTTAAACCATCAACAAATAATACATCTTGAGCTTTGCTTCTTCCATTACTTAAGCTTACTAGACCTTTGCCTTTGATCTTTTCTAGAGCATCATTTCCAAAAGTCACACTTCCTGATTTAATTTCTTTGAGTGATAGGAACTTAATTTTATCACATGTCATATGACTGGAGCATCCACTGTCAATATACAAGGGATATTTTGTCTTTGAGATGACAATACTAATCCACACTTGTTATCTTCTTTCTTCTTCCAAATCTTGACATTTTGAGCTCTATGATTTGAATCTAGCTTATAGTTCTTTAATCGACAATCTGCAGCTTTATGTCCATAATTATGGTAGTTGTAACATTCTGGTTCATTGAATAAAGGATCATAATGATTGTTATGCTTAATATGTGCCTTTTTCCCATCCATCACATGATTTGAAGTCTGTGGTTGTTTGTTATTTGGTTGTCTCATTCTTTGTTGTGGAAGATATTTATTCCTTGGTAGTATTGATTGCTCGTGTCTAAATCTTAAAGAACAATTTACAGCTTTGTGGCCAAAGTTAGAACAGTAAAAACAATATCCATAGAAAAAATCTTTGTACTTGGAAAATGGTTGTCTTCTTTGAGCAGGTTGATTTATTCCATGCTGATGATTTCCTTGAGCAGAGGGTGTATTATTTCTTTGTTTTACAGATTCAGTTATTGTACCTTTTTCTTCACTCCTCCTAGGGGGTTGATTATCTTCCTTTGTTTCTACAAGTTCATTGTTGTCAATGGTTGTAGATACCAATTTGACAAAATTAATGGGATTTTTGTTGCTTGGTTGACTAGTACTCGATCCCTCTTCATAACCCAAACCAGTTTTCAACTTTGAATTTGTTTTCTGATTCAGAATGGAAGCTAATCCTTTTGATGCTTTAATACTTGTCAGATTCTGATGATATAAGGCTTGAAATTTCTCTAGATTTTTTCTAACAACCACTACTTTAGCTTCCATTTTTTCACTTTTTGTTTCGACTTCCTTCAATTTTTGTTTGAGGATGTCTTCAATATTCTTAGCTTCTTCTAAGTTAACCGTCAACAGAGCAATTTCTTTAGATGGTTCATTGCCTGTTTTCTCATACCTGAGCAATAACTTCTTTTGTTTTCTTTTATTTTCTCTAAGTCTATCAATATTTTCCATGGCACTGAAAAGTTCTCCTTCAAGATCTACTACTACTTCACAATAAGAGAACTCATTTCCTGTGTCTTCAGTATTTAGGTCTTCTAAATCTATTAGCATGATATCATTTATTTTACTTTCAATAGAAGAGTCACTACTTTCATCATCTGAAGAATCATCATCATTGTTTATACAAAGGCCTTTCTTCTTAAAATTATTCTCTTTATATACCTTCTTGTGTGAGGACACTTAGATGAAAAATGACCTATCTTACCATAGTTGAAACATTTGAAGGGCATTTTACCTTTATATTTTCCTGATCCTTTCGTTAGTTTTCTCACAAAATTTGCTTCAATCTCATCTATATCAGAGTCTGTGTTTTTATCTACTTTAAATGATTCCTCTCTTATAGTGGATTTACTTTTGGTGATTCTCATTTCATAAGCAGTTAGGGTTCCAAAAATTTGATCTAGTGTCAACATTTTGAGATCAATTATTTCCTCTATAGCAGAGACCTTTGAGTTAAATCTATCAGGAAGAGATCTTAATATTTTCTGGACTAGAAAAGGTTCATCTATCTTTTCACCTAGACCTTCATAGTGTTGACAAGTTCTTCTATACATAAGAAGTACTTACTGATAGTTTCTTCTTCATCCATATTTAACTACTCAAATTTTTGTTTGTGAGTCTGAAGTTTTGCCTCTTTCACCTTTTCATTACCTTCATAACTACTTATCAGCTTGTCCCACATATCGTTTGTTGAATCACAGTGCATGACTTTGATAAACTAGGATTTTGCAAGTCCACTGAGGATGGCATTCATTGCTTTTTCATTAAAGCTAAACTCCAGCTTATCATCTTTTGAGGCCAAGACTACAGGTTTCACATATCCAGTTTCAACGACATCCCAAACATCAACACCAAAAGACATTAAATATGTTCTCATACTTATTTTCCAGAAGGCAAAGCTTGTTCCATCAAATAGAGGGGCTCTATTAGATGAACTTCCTTCATGACTAGTCATGTTCAAGCTTATGGATCTACCTTTGATCAAAGGCACTCGCTCTCATACCAACTGTTGGAAATATAACTGAGAGGGGGGGTGAATCAGTTATAATATAAGATTGAAATGTTTCATGTTCTTTTCTGAATATTTCTAGATTATTATTTAATCTGTTACTGATAACTTAACATGCATAGATATACAATATTTGATCAATCACACAGAATACACAGAGACATAGATTTTCATGAGGAAACCCATAAAGGGAGAAAACCTCTTCTTCTTCAAATGTAAATCAAGCTCCAACCTTCATGTACATCATAGTCTTTGAGCACCAACTCAAATATGAGGCTACAACCTTTGATAGAAATATACAACTTGCAGAGAGTACCAACTCTCAGGTTTCTCAAGCACCTACTAGATGGAAGCAAAAACACCCAGAAAATATTCTAGCACCAACTAGAAGTTAGAGGACTACAATCCTCCCTAGCACCACCCTACCACCCTAATTAAATATTACCAAACTTTACTTACTTTCTTTGTCTCTGATATGATTTGTTACAGCTCCATGTCTCCTCTACCTTCTTCAATTTCTATGTTCTGTTCTGCTTCTGCCTCTTTCTGCTTCTATGCCCTTCTCTTTTTCCTCCTGTGCACGATCACCTCTATTCAACTTCTCTTCTTCCTTTTATGCCCTGTTCTTCCTCTTTATACTATACGTTGCACCTCTGATCTACACTTTAGTTCATGCACACTTTCACCTTCTACCCACATCCATAGCTCTAAAAAAAGCACACACTCTTCTCTTTTCTAAATGTCTTTCTCACGCCGAGTCCTCTACATGATCATCATGGAAACACTTTGTCTTCTCTGGCGGTTATGCTAAATATGTTCATCATCAGTGGTCATTATCCAAATATTCTTTGGCTTCTCTGGCAGTTGCAACTCTTCGTATTCTCTGTTAGTTACAACCAATCGGTTTTTGGCTTATTTGGCATCTAAGCCCCTTCCTTCACGTGACCACTAGCGATGACCACACGCCTATTCAAAAGGTGCTTTGCGATATCAGTATAGAGAGTGCTAGCTCCATTTTTTGATATAACCTTGGGCGATGATCTCATGTGACCACGCGATTGCGGGTGCGTCCAAAGGTGGTTTGAATCAAACTACTTTTCACCCCACAATTTACCTCGAGCCTCCACATGCCCTTTCTCCAAACCCTTGGTTTCGATTGCAGCCCGCCCTCAACTTATTAACGTTTGCGCAACTTCAATCCCCACAATGTGATAGGACTGTCGATCTCATGATCTTGACGATGCTTGTGAAATGACGGTTCAAATCTAATCTTCCTAAATCAACGACTATGATTTATTTCATGATCCGAGCTCTGGGAGTTTCAAATCTCAAACACTACTTTTCTCCATACGCCAATATTTTGGAGTCAATGATTGGAGGACACCTGTCCTTATCAATTGACGACTCTACCTCAGGAATTTTACCTTTCAACCAAATCAATAGTTCTACAGCCCCTTTCTAGATAAATGGTTGAGATCTCCTTCAGGTCTCTGGACTTCTGAAATATCAAGTCTCAAACTTTAATTCCCCTCGAAGTATGCGGATTACTGCCACATGTCCTCTTGAAATGGACGGTTGAGGCTTACTTTGGGTCTTTAACCAGAGTCCACAGGATTACACCATGTCTTCTCTGGATCAGTCGGCCCAGATTCACTTCAAATGATTTGATGCTTGATATCTTCTTCGGACGATCTGATGACTGAGATCTACTTTGGATGATCCGACGATCGAGAATTTATTTCGGCTCTCTGAACTTTAGAAATTTCAAATCTCAAACTGACGCTCTGGATTATATGACCTAGATTCACTTCAGATAATCTGACACTTGATATCTTCTTTGGACGTTCTGACGATGGAGATCTACTTTATATGATCCGATGACCGAGAATCTATTTTGGCTCTCCGACTCTCTGGACTTTGGGGATTTCAAATCTCAAACCTACGCTTTGGATCAGATGGCCTGGATTCACTTTGGATGATCTGATGCTTGAGATCTTCTTCAGATGATCTAATGACTGAGATCTACTTCGGATGATCTGACGGTCGAAAATTTATTTCATCTCTCCAACTCTCTAGGCTTCAGCTATTTTAGTTCTCAACTTGAAATTCTTGAAGTGAGATTTTTCCAAAGCGTAACCTCCTCACATATTTAGATCCAAAACGAATGATTTTTGTTTGATCAAGATATTATATCAACAGCTTGATCTATTTTGGATGTAGATTTTCCTTGGATTAAATCCAATGGCTCTCCATCTTTTCTTATCCTATCCTTCCATTTAATTCGATCCGACGGCTGACGAAAAATTAGGTGATTGAGATCTCAGATCTCATCCCTTGCTTAACATGTCCTTCCACTTAAGGTGATCCGACGGCTGACAAAAATTCAGATAATCAAATTCTCAATCATTTTTCCCTGCTTGTCCTATCCTTCTGCTTAATTTGATCCGACGGCTGATGGGTATTCAGATAATCGAATTCTCAACTATTTTTCCCCACTTATCCTATCCTTCCACTTAAAGTGATCCAACGGTTATGAAGACTCTCGAAGTAGATCCACGATCAAGGATTTGATCCTGATAACGTTACTGTACTGCACTTTCCCTTCTGATATTTGATCTCTACATACTATTCGCTTCTCCTCCTGAACTTATGATTTTTCTATTTTCCATCATCGTTGTTGTTCTTTCCATCAATGACAAGCACACTCTTCCTATAAAACATGCCAACATAGGTTAGAGTTCACTTCTATATTTTTCAATTTTAAAATTCTTGTGATGGGTAGATTGATTAGTTTTCACTAAGTTTTTGTTAATTAGTGATTATATTCCAATGAGGTCCTACATGACACATTGTTCACATATGTGCATGTAAAACCCAAGGTTTAACTCAATCAATTGAACCATATTTCAAAGGCATGTTTCCGATGGGGAGACCATAGGTCACAATTTCAAATATGGTTGAGTCTCTTAGGTTTACCAACCACAAAGGTGCCAAAAACAAATATAATAACACCTTTAGCACCAGAGCCCAAGATCCTCCTAGTTGGACTGTATGGCTTCTTGTACTACACCTATAGTCTCTAACATTACTATGCCTAAGAAAAACCTTTGAGAAGTTTTAACCCAACTCAAATCCAAAAGTGCCTTTAGGGTCTAGAGACTCTGAATAGGGGAACATCAATATAAATCCAATATTTAATCCTCTTGCAATTTCTTCATCATATAATTTTGAATGAACTCTTAGCCCTTTTTCGGATGAAAAACTCATATTTATACCCAAGGGATGAAGTTAAGGTATTTTGGAGTAGAAGTTAGGGCATGTAAAGGTGTATGAATCTCATACTTTCCACTTAGGAGCATGCCTTTATTTATTTTTTCCTTTTTAGAAAGGTGTCCACGTGTTTCCTTAAGGAAACTCATGAAGATCCCACGAGATAGATGGAAACAACTCACAACATGTCCTAAAATTTGGAGAAAGCAAACTATGGAAAGAAAAAAACTTGCTTAATGATCAATCACTAGCCAACGAGATGCATTTGCACAAAGATGACCCAAATGAAGCTATACCAACTATATTAAAAGTTAACATTAAAGACAAGGATGAATGTAAGGCAACGAATGTGGCCATTACAAAAAACATGAACATATAGAATATCAAAATTGGGAGCTACATCCAAAACAGATTCCTAAAATTAGGAAAATTCCTTATGAGAATATCTTGTCTAATAAAGGGAAAATATGTCAAAGGAATAATAGATGGAAAAAAAATGTTTTTTATAGCTCATTCTCGTGAAATGATGAGATAGAAAAAATCTAGGGATATGTAAGGTGTTCTTGCTAAAACATGAATAAATTAAAATAAATTCCTTATGAGAAGATCTTCTCTAATAAAGGGAAAATATGTCAAAGGAATAATAGATGGAAAAAAATTGGTTTTTATATCTCATTCTCGTGAAATGATGAGAGAGAAAAAATCTAGGGATATGTAAGGTGTTCTTGCTAAAAAATGAATAAATTAAAAGATAGGTATAGATCTATTTGATGCAATGGGTTATAAATCTAAGTGATCACCTTGTGGGATGTAGGGCACCCATTGTATTGGTGCTTAAGAAAGAAGTGTATCACCTTGTGGGATGTGTGCCATCCATTATGTTGGTACTTAAGAAATATGGGATGTGGAATTTACTTGACTTGCTACTTTTATCATCTTTCATTCTTTGTGATGTTGTATCAAATAAATTTTAGATAAGAAATTCCAATAACGTTTTGAAAGGTGATTTTTTGGTATATCCATGAATGTTCATGTTGTAACAATCATATAAGTATAATTTTTTCTTACAATTTGGAGTTATAATGTCTCAACTAATGTATCAATATGTAATTTACTACTTTGGTTTGTTGATCTAATTAAAAGTAAGGTGTTGTGTTATATATTGTTTTGGTATTTATGTGGCTCCATAGCAAAGTCCAAAAGATGTTAAAGACATATTTTTCTTTTCATAAATAATGTAGCTAGGAACCTCAATTAAAGTTCACCCACCCACATGTATAAAGAAGAGTTTTGTCGCCTCATCACCAAGGATGGCCTATTGGCCTATTTTTTGTTTCCAGAGAATAAGAATCACCATTTTACTAAAATGTTCCATAAGCATAGAAACTTAGACATATCCATGCTTGGTTTTCACCATCCCATCAAGAAAGTCCATAGATATTCTTTCCCAAGGCCTTGAAGTCACTAGAAGATGAATGTATAGAACCAACATTCTATTTGTTTGTTTAAAGTGTTGTATATTGTCACCTCATCACTAAGGATTTCTTATTGTCTATTTCTAGAGAATAAGAATCACCATTTTACTAAATTGATCCATAAGCACAAAAATGTAGTTATATCCATGCTTGGTTTTCTCCATCCCATCAAGAAAGTCCATAGATATTCTTTCCCAAGGCCTTGAAGGCACTAGAAGATGAATGTATAGAACCAACTTCCTATTTGTTTGTTTAAAGTGTTGTATATTGTTAGCTCATCACTAAGGATTGCATATTGTCTATTTCCATAGAATATGAATCACCATTTTACTAAAATGATCCATAAGCACAAAAATGTAGTCATATCCATGCTTTGTTTTCACCATCCCATCAAGAAATTCCATATATATTCTTTCCCAAGGCCTCAAAAGAATTATAAGATGAATGTATAGAACCAAATTCCTATTTGTTTGTTTAAAGTGTTGTATAGTGTAAAACCCCAAATAAACTTGGAAACCTCATTCTATATTCATGGCCCATATACATATGATTCTAGGTTTTCCATTATTTTATTTACACCACTATGGTCAACTTGAACTTTCAAAGTATGGGCCTCCCAGATCATTCATAATAAAGATTAATGACATAAATGAATAATAAGTGATTAAGAAAACCACAAGAATAGACACTTATAGTTTTTATAATTCACCACCAAATAGATACAAATGACCACTTTTTCATCCAACCATGGGAATTCTATTATAGAGGCCACCCCAAGTTGGGGCTACGAAACCAAAAGGAAAAATTCCCACTGATTTTATTTGAACTTTCTCTCACATTTCAACCCATAGTGTACATATAGGGAAAATACCACTATAATTCCTCCAGGCACAACAATCCATCTTAACTAACAACACTCTCCCCTATTATCCCTACACAACACCAATAAAGGAGTAAAAGTCCCCTTCCATGCAATGTAGTTCTCATGAAATCCCTTTCTGTAATGTCCTCAACCACCAACCCCTGCTGGGTAGTGCTACCTGACGACTGAATCATTTTTTTTCTCTTCTCTGATACCATTTTGTAACACCCCCGGCCACCCAGCTCAGGCCATGCTATTCATTGAAAAAACAATTATCATATGCATATAAATATAAACATAAACATACAACATATTATGTTCATACATAGACTAATGTGGAAATAACAATAAAAGCATACATGCAATACTCACATGAAAAACCCATAATATAATAGTATATACATGCAATATTCATTAATTATAACACATGTACATATACACAACATGTAAATGAACATAGGAATGGATACTTATATTTCAACTGAAGTACACCAACTGTGTGCAGACCTTCCACAAACCTCCCAGCCATAGACCACGCTGCTCATCAAGCTCAATAGTGGGTCACCCCCAAGCTGGGACTAAACTCCACCAGGAAAGGGAATTCTAGGCTTGACAAGGACAAAAAGGAAGTTGCAGAAAACAAAAGGAAGGATATTTTATCCCAGGATCCACTTATACCCACAACCCACAGACCCTCATTCCCCACATGCCTGCTCCACCCTAGGAGGGTACACCTTCACTAATACAAGTCCATCGGCTACTACATCTCCCTTACCTTGGTCTTCAACAACAGATTGGACAGAAAGCCTCAGAGTACTATAGCTGCTATGGGATTCCCTTCCAGGAGAACTCACTTCCCAACAAACTCTCTCACTTGGGAGAGTTTCTCACAGGCCTGACAACCTACTTATTCAACCACGCTCCTAAATAATACAACAACAACATTCAGCTAAAACATGGATGACGACAACAACATAAAATGAGTATGGACACCAAAAGTGGAAACAAACCAAGCTTAGCCAAAACTGCATGCGCCCAGGTTGACACATGTCTCCCTCAAGCTACATGAGCTCCACTTAACACTCATCCCCCTTTCCCCTAGAAACATAGGAAAACACAAATTATGTCAAGCCTTAGCCTTTAGGAAATAATAATATAATATTATTCCTTTAGAGGTAAGCCCTCTAGCTTAGCCCCTATTCCTAGACACTTAGCCCCTTCCCACCTAGTGGAGATTAGTCCCCCATAACTCTTTCTTCATGGAGGGTCTACACACAATGATGTATAACTTTTATTAATGATTTTTCATAATTGCATATACAAAATAGGCTCCTAGCCTTAGCATCCTAGTCTCTCTAGCCTAATCATCACATAAACTGTTGATAAATACTGAGAGGGGGGGTGAATTAGTATTTTGAGCTATCAATAATTTGTTTTAACTTTTCTTTCACTGACAAATCTTAGTCTACTTCATAGAGATCGGTTGTTGTATATTCTTATGAAAACAGTAGTGCATCCAGAGGTCTTATTATGGATTTCTTCATTCATCAAATATCTTTTAAACAATAATTCAACAAAATAAACTAACACAGATGAATAGGACGCATGAACACCAGGATTTAAGGTGGAAACCCAAATCGGGAGAAAACCACCGCTGCTGTTGTCTCTGTCTTCAATGATTATTATTAAGAAAACATTCTACAACAATGTACTAGTGCAGACTCATACTAGTACACAGGCTTCTACCTGCAGAAGGCTACAACCTTCTCTCGTTTACCAGCCTTTCCTGGAAGGGAGCTTCAAGCCCCTGAAGATAGCACCAGTTTCTATTGGTAAAGGGTTTAACCCTCATACTCACTGCTGACCACGTTTCATTAATTTTCACACTGGATCAGGCAGTTTCATCTAGTGGTTATGACAGTAACAGAAATTATTTCAAGAGTAAACACAGATCTACGGACTGTCAGGCAGTTACCAAAGGACACAT
>ML787602.1:738635-768536 GCA_009831015.1 Picea engelmannii | reverse complement strand
ATCGGGGTTTCGGCGTTTTCGATGTCACCATGCACATGCCTCCGGGATTCCCGATCCCCGATTTCCCGATGTGTTTCAGCCCCCCTGGCTGACCCTGGTTCACGTGACCGTTACCTGTAACCGCATCCTTATCTCTGACAGCTAGCATCCACTAATCCTCTGTCCTCCTTCGCTGTTTTGCTGACAGTTGTACCCTACTCAACGGGATTTCGCGGATTGTGATTTCAAAATGCACAAAACCTTTGTGCCCGGGATCTCCGATATCCCGATTTCCGATTAGCCGATGAACGACCTCCTGTCGGGCCTTTCGCCGATGGCACCAATCTCCTACCACGCGTCCTCTCAGATGGACGGTCCCGATTGTGTCAGGATTTCGGGACTTCCGATGTCCTGTTTCTTTTGACCTTGGGAACTCCGATTTCCCGATTGGCAATATGCCGACTCGCTCCTGATTTCCGACACCTGTCCCTCAAAT
Source organism: Picea engelmannii (assembly GCA_009831015.1). NCBI lineage: Eukaryota > Viridiplantae > Streptophyta > Pinopsida > Pinales > Pinaceae > Picea > Picea engelmannii. Next base: position 768,061 of record ML787602.1, on the reverse strand, counting down.
GGACGGTCTTGATACCTTCGGGATTTCGAGACTTTCGATCTCTCATTTCCTTCAACCTCAGGAACTTCGATTTCCCGATGTCCGATATGCCGATGGTGCCTTGATCTTCGACACATGTCCCTCAGATGGACGGTCCCGATCATTGATGCCTCTGCTGACGTCACACGTGGTTTGACACGTGTTAGATCCTACCATGTGTCACTCTGATTCGTGACTTTGATGTGCCTGAAGTGTTGAATCTGCCTAACACCTGTCATTCCCTGGTTGTGCCACGTGTCACTTTGCTGACATGGTCTGCTTTCGTGAGTTGAATCAATGGTTCAGATGCTCTCTTGGCTCAACGGCTGCGATTACATCATGAAATCGCATATCGCGATTTTGGGGTTTTCGATGTCAATTGAACTGGACATTTCAAAGTCCCGATCCTCGATTCTCCGATGGCTTATCCCCCTCGCAACTTCTGCATATCTGATGGCTGTCGGGTGTCTTCTTCCAATTTGACGGCTCAGATCTTTCTTGGTGGCCCACACACTATCTTTCGTATCGGGAAATCGCATTTCACGATTTCAGGATTTCTGATGCACTTGTTCATGGGAGTCGCGAAACCCCGATTCCCGATTCTCCGATATGGGCTATGATCAACGGTCCGGAACATTTCTTATCCAACGGTCACTGGATCTCTGTCTTCCTTCCTGAGCTCTTACGTCCGAATCCCCAAGGGGTTTTATCCTTCATATCCTGCCATCTCCGCTGTTGCCATCAATGACAACAACCATCAACACACATTCGTTGCTTGTTCAATATTTGCCAACATAAACATCCTATATTATTATAACTCATCTCACCATCCTAACAAACATTTTTACAATTCATAATTACAACTGGGGCTCTACCGAGGGATATTACAATCCCCTCCCCTTATTTTTGCACTGTCCTCAATGCAACTTGTTTGTACATATACAATTCAAAAATTATTCAAAAAGATCCAAGCTTTAGCTATTGGAAGCCTATTATCCACCTAGTGCTCTACTTTCAAGCACCAATTCTGGTGTTCATACTGCAGCTGAAATTCATTTGCTCTACTCTATAGAGCTTCTTCAGGAAAGCATTCAGTTCATTGTTCCTTGTTACATGCTTCAATTAAACCTCATTGAAAGCATCGACTGGCTGTAGATCCACGATGTTCCACCCAACCTTAGATCTCACTGCTGATAAACTCTTAGCAGGGCCATGGCTCCATAGACATAAACACTCTTCTCCTACACCTATTCATTCAGAAGAAACATTAGAACATATATGCAGTATATATATGTATATACATGAAATTCTAATAACATTATAACCTGTATACAAGATACACAACATACAATAAATAGAGAATTGATACTTATCTTTTGATTAAGAAGACCTTCCACCCTTGAGCAAGGATATGACTCCATCGGGGCAATGACTTCCCAAGATAGCCATGGTCCACAATCCATATCAACATGGTCTAGGCCAAGGTACCAAACCTCAACTACACTCCAACCAACAGTCTTGCATTCCCCACATGCTTGTCCCACCCCAGGAGTGTGCACCTTCTCTGTCACACAGTCAATCGGCTGCTACAACTCCCTTTCCTTGGGCTTCAACAACAGGCTGAACCAAAAGTCTCAGAGCACCGTGGCTCCAGGAATTCCAGTTTCCCTTAGAGATTTCCAATCAGCATCTTCCTCGAGCTACTCTTTGTAGTCAACATTCTAACTTTAATCAACATCATCTCATCTGTATCACCCACATGAAGTTATCATGAGAGAACATAAAAGAATTCATTTAGGAACTCAAACTTAGTTCAAAAGGGAATTCAACTTTTTCCCCAAAACATGAAATTCTATTTCATAATTCTTCTTGGTTGTTTCCATATTATGAATGTGACCATCCTTGTGGTTTTCCACAGGCACCAAACTACATACCATTTTTCCTACAATGCTTGATCTTGCATACAACCAACAAATTGTTAGTATTTCCTGTACATCATAATTCAATTGCAATATGTACAAAACCTTATGCAGTGATCTTAGAATTGCTTGCTCCTAGAAATTCAATCACAATTACCAAACAATTTAATAAAATAGAATGACTCATCATTCTATGCATATGCATGTTCACAGTAATATCTATAAGTTCATTACTTATTTTTTTGAACAAGAAAATTTCCTGTAGTCAATGCTCATGTGACTACTTGACTTGCAACTTTCCTATTGCAATGTCTAACACCTCCCCAAAGTGTCCTCAACTTCGTGAGTTCACAACATTTCAGTTGTTAGTAACAATTATTTCCATGCAATAATATATATGCATGTACTTACAAAACACATTCAACCATTTCATTTAGTACACAATTCTATCACTTTCTATGCACGAGTGCAATTCTCAATGCATACTTATTCAATGCACCTTGCATTGAATTACATATTTTTCTTTATCTCAGTCATGTATCTCACCATCCATACGTTGGAATTCTAGCCAATGTGTTGACACATTCTCTACACACTTCCTATTGTCTTTCCAAGTAATTAGATGCCTTCCTTTTCGACCCGAATGCTACACCAAGAATATAATTATGTTGTATTCATTAGTGTTAGAAAAAAGGTTGCAGTTCAAGTTTTATTTAAAGGTAGGAAGATTTTAGTACCTATGTGGCTCATAACCTTTCCATATCCATACCTTGACATATCCAACCATGTCCTGGTCTCATACATGACTAGCTTACTGGAATTCATTCCTATAACAAGTTCTTATCCTTTAATTCTTTGGTTATTACCCCATAACCAAATTAACATGGCATTCTACTATGTCAATGTGTGCATTCAAAAGCTAAAAAGATTTGAATTAATATAGGCCTCCAGCCTTTACCACATCCAGTGGTATGCATTCAAATAATTTAATCATGTGATTTTATAAAATAACTCTGGCTGAGGAATTTCTTACCTAAATTCCCTTAATCAATTATGCAAAAAGAGTAATAAAAACTCATACATGCATGAATTCCATTAATAAATTTGATGTTACATGTATGGATGATGGTAGTAGAATATTTCATGCTTTTTTTATCAAACCTAACCAACCTTCAAGTTTCTTTTGCTTCCTTCCATATGTAGCAACATCATCAACAACACTTGCAACATGAAAGAATTATTTTTCTAATTATGGTTGTTCAACCAACCCTAATTCCACTACTTCAGCGCTACCACAATTTCAACAACTTCTTTCCCATGTGCAACTTTTCCTTGCTAATCCCAGAAGTCTTCAATTCTTCCCAGATTCCTGAATCTTCTTGTGTTCCCACTATGATCACTGTGCATGATTAGTTCCGACTTGAGCACTTTCTAGCCAAATCACTCTTGGTTGCCTTTGCATTTATAGTCTGAAACTAAGCTGACATTATCCTTCAACTTTTATTTGTTTTCTAGATCCATCTATCCCAACTAGATTCAAACTTGACTTACCTATCCAATATATAGCATACTCACATATGCCCCTTTTTCTAGTTGCATAGAATCAAATGAAAGTCCTTATTTTACCTTACCATCATAGATTCAGGTGATACATCCAACCTTTTGGGTTGTCACTCATGGCTCTATGTTACTTCAGATGGATTCTTTTCAGGCACCATCTCCTCTGCATTCAAAACCATGCATAGAACCGTTTTATTCTTCCTGGTTCCTTATTGATTTTTCTTTAGAAGTCACTTCTCCTTCACACATTTGGAGAGCATCAACAATCCTCCACTATTCTATATTTCCTTCCTGGAGTGTTGACATGCATTCCTATTTACTTGATATATATCTCATGATTTCTTTGTGCATTATATTAGGATGTTCATGGATTTGACTCCATCTAGGAGTTTTTCCTTGTCTACTTTTCATACTTGCCACCACATATTATGATGATATTAATTTTCAACATTCCCTTATTGCTTGGATCCCTCTAATCCAATTTATTCATGACCCAATTATATTTCTAGTCATGTTCTCTGAGTAACCTTGGATAGTTAACACCAACTTCTTTCTTGAAGAAATTTTATTTATCCTTCTAACATGCATATTCAACTTCTGTCATGCCATATGTCATGACCTTCATGCCATGCTTCCACTGTGCATTCTGATAGTAATAATGGAGGTGCTACCTCCAATCTGTAGGACTGATCTTTGGAGATGTCACATCTTGTCTCCAAACTCTTTCATATTCCATAAAACCTTCCTTATTCCCATGATTTCCATATCCATATGAACTTATGGTTCATGCATTATCATGTATCACAGATGGATTTCTCCACCTGGAATCCTCTTTCCGAGATATTTCCAATCACTTCTTCCTTGCTCAATTATAAGCTTTGAGAATAAAGTTATGATCCTTTAAAACTTGTGCTTCTTCTACGATGCATTCCTTGTGCAGTTGATATATTTTCTCTGTGCTAATCCTTATCTGATTTAGCTGTTGTTTACCTCTACAAAAACAATGTGTAGTCCATCAAAATTTTCAGGCCACCAGTCCTTAACAATTTCCATAGTATTCCTAAATCAATATGATTCAAGGAAAGCTTTCAGATTTCATTCTGCGGTTCGCAATCAATCAAGAATCCCTATAGATATTTTATTTATGAGATCTGAACTGCTTTGCAATAATTTTCGGGCACTGGCCCCTTTCTCTCAGCCCCCAACCCATGCAACCATGGATGTGGCCCAATGCTAGGTCGATGGTGCTTATTCGAGACTTCGGGCCTCCGAATTTCAAAACTTAGGCTACGAAAGTTCCTAACTCCTTTCTCTCTGGGGTGTTGATCTTCTAGAGTAGAACTCCACTTGTCATGTGTCCTTCAACAGATCAACGACTGTTAATCATTCGACACTTCAAGATTTGGGGGTTTGTGGCCCACCCATTCCGTTTTCCTCTGGAGTGTCCTTCCTCCGACATTAGTATCCTATTGCCACGCATCTGTTGGCTCAAGGTTTCAATGTTTGAACACTACCATGCCACATCACTTAATGCCTTCCAATTTGCAAGGGAACACATCGATAGTTTGGAGTAACCCGCCTTTCGCCCTGTAATTCTTCTGATGCTGACACATAACCCCTTGGTGATACCGTGGTTTGGATTGCGGTACCACCTTGGGGAATTAACTCCCATGCAACTTGGGTCCTCGAAATTCCTCCTGGCCGTCGATCTTGGTGTATGATGATCAAGGCTAGTGTGGGCCCACTAACCATGCTCAAACAAAGTGCCATGTCATGCCAAAATTTTGGGCCTTAGAAGTTTTTACACCTGCTTCTTTCTAGTCTCTCGAATTCCAAATTTTTGAAATTCTTTACCCTCCAAATCCACATAGTACAACTGCCCACAATCCAGGTGGGGGCATGTGGAAGGTATAGGAGAGGTCCATGTCACCTCCAAGTGACATCATCATGACTCACTACTTCAGCTCTTAGGGGATTTGGAGCTTCGAGTTTTGGGAATTCTCGCCTCAGCACACACTAATTCTCTCGAACGTCGAAATCCTGAACAAGCCAATTTGCTGACACGGGTCCCTTTAGACGGACGGTTTCGATTACTCCAGAATTCAGAGCTTCAAGAGCTCTCAGTCCTTCATACAACGCTATAAGTTCCACCCTATGCTTGATTCAATGGTTCTAGTCCAACTTCGGCCCAATCCAACAGTCGAGCTCTTCTCCTCCGATCTATGGTGTAGATACACTTCGGGGACTTTGAGCTTCAAGAGTTTCAACCTTTCCACAGTCGTTTTCTCCCAAAGTGATTTCACCCGAAGTCAATGATCTGTCGACGTGTGTCTCCCACAGATCGATGGCTGCAATTCACTTCGTCTCTTCAGGCTTCGGGAGTTTCAACCTCTCCACACTCATTTTCTCCCGAAGTGATTTTACCTGAAGTCCACGGATTTCCTCCACGTATCCTCTCTCTCAAATCGACGAAACAGACAGACTCCGTTACTCTGTAGATTTCCAAAGGAACTCACGGATAACTTCCTCACAACTTTTCTAGATCTGACGGTCTGGGGTGACTCCATTTCCTATTGAAGAAATCCTAGTCGTTAACTCGTTATACCTTGAGATTTTCTCCCACTTTGAATATTTCTTCCCGCTATCTCTCCCAAGATTTGGTTCTCGAACCCCTTTCTCGTTAGAGGGTTGCTTCGACACTTAGTTGAATTTCGGATCTATGCACTCCTTGCAATAGATCTTCGCGTCCCTTCACGAGGAAACTCAAATCTATTTCTCTCAATATTTTTAGTCAAAGACTCTGTCGACGTACTCCTTGCACCTAGGGATGCTCTGAACCTCAAATTATGTCCTTTTTGACAACAATTCACTTTGAAATCTTTGTCTCGTTAACCACTAACATGGCCCATCTAGGCTTAGTGTTGAAACCATGGCTCTGATACCATTTTGTAATGTCCCCAACCACCAACCCTTGCTGGGTAGCACTACCTAATGATTGAATCATTGTTTTTCTCTGCTGTGGTACCATTTTGTAACACATCCGACCACCCAGATCGGGTCATGCTACTCATAGAAACAACAATAATTGTATGCATATAAATATAAACATAAACATAAACATATTCTTTTCATACATAGATTAATGTGGAAATAACAATAAAAGGATACATGCAGTACTCACAGGAAAAAAACATAATATAATAGTATATACATGAAATATTAATTAATTATAACACATGTACATATACACAACATGTAAATGAACATAGGAATGGGTACTTGTATTTCAACTGAAGTACACCAACTGTGTGCATACCTTCCATGAACCTCCCAGCCAAAGACCATGCTACTCATCATGCTCAACATTGGGTCACCCCCGAGCTGGGACTAAACTCCACCAGGAAAGGGAATTCTAGGCTTGGCAAGGTGTTGAGGGGTCCTAAATCCATTTAGCTCAACAGTAGGAACCAAACCTGCCATCGAGGCCCAATTAGACTCTTCAATATTTAATAGTGGAATGGTTCTCCAGATCTTGCGATCCGGCCAATTAATCGATGGGATTTACATTTTCTTGTGAAGATGTTTCCTTCAGTTTGGACTTTCTCTTTTTGTATTTTGTCTTAGGTGGGACCGATGTGTGATAAAAGCCAGTATAAACCAACTAGGTAACAAAGTGGGAACAAGTTTAACTACTAGAGAAGAGGTTGAGCTTGGGATAAACCTTACTATAGCATGCAAACAACAATTCTATACCACAAGCCTAGTACTAATACGTTAACTATGCTGGTATTCAATCACTGACTGAGATACGATTTATCAAAAGAAAAAATGCATGCGATAAATGATGGAAAGTAAAATAATTCACTCAACTCTAATCATCAATCACATAATAACACAACGATTGATTTTCATCATTAAAGAAAAGAACTGTAAAACATTGCATCAGATAACTTAACAACAAATTTAATAGCTCTTACTTGTTACAACATCCATTCATGAGATGATATAGGAAATAATTCTTCTCCACATCCACTCATACATGCTTTTGATGAAAAACAAAAAATTTTCATTGGTCCTAAACATGAATTCTCAATTAAAGGTAGCTCTGTTACACATTATTTCATCATCCCTATGATCATTAATGATGTAAACCTATTTGTTTCCTTCATAGGGGTCAGTGGCCTGAGTTCCTAAAGAGAGAAGGGAGAAGAACTTTTCCTGAGAAAAGAAGTTGCATTTTCCTATGTAAAAAACTTATAAAAAAGGAAGTTCGCAGGTTGCTATATAGGCAGGGTGTGAGAATGACCCATTCTCGCAGGTTGCACTATAGCTAGGGTGCGAGATGTTCGCAGGTTTCTCTATAGCTAGGGTGCGAGAATGCCTACACGTGGGAAAAATGAGCGTTTTCTCGAATCTTCTAGAAGGAGAAACTTCTATGGTGAGGTGGCATCTGAATGGTTTGGATCTTACTCGCTTTCATGATTTAGTGGGATCATCCTAACCTCCTCACCTTATCCTCTTCAACTTATAAAAAGAGAGGATTTCTCATGAAGAAAGTTAGCTTTTGTTGGTTCTTGAGCTTTGTTGGTTCTTGAGCTTTTGTTGTTTCTTGAGCTTGTTAGCTTCTGCTGGCTTGGAATTATTAGCTTGGTTGGAGTGACTTTGAGATTTTCTTTGTCAAGATAGATTGTGAATATCATCAGATCTATACTCTTAGAATTCTTGGAGTCAAAGTGTGTAGGGAATGAAGGACAGTTGGAATGGACCTTACGACATCAAGGCCATGGTTGTAATTTGTCTTTCACATTTAATATGATACAGTAATATGATTCTTTCCTATAAATCTTTTTGTGTTTTATTGTATGATTTCTTGATCACATACATAGGTTTTTATTGAGTTTATGCTATTGCTATCACTTTGGTTGGTTTGTGTTGTCTTGGTCTTGACCTCACGAGAGCACCAGAGAGAAACAGGAACAACAAAGACCCTAGGAAGCTATACTAAGGTATGTTACTTGTTCCTTCCTACTAGTAAATTCAATATCTAAAACTTAAGGAAAGCGTCATGTTCTGGTGTGTTTTGTTCTAGATCCAGGTGGATCTAGGGAGATCGGTTTGTGTTCGCACTTATGGATTTATCCAATAACAAAATTGGCGAATCTACTGGGGAACGAATTATTTCCTAGTTAGTCTAGTTTCCCTTGCTTTGATTGCTTGTTTTTTGGTCTCTGACTCTCTGGATTTGAAAGTTCACTCAAAATTTTTGTCCTTTTTCCAAATTTTGTGTTTACAGAAATTCTCGCACTGTACCCTTTAGTGGCCTACGAGAATCATCTGAGTTCGCACCCTATTGTGTAATCCAGTGCGAGATGTTCACAACCTACCTGTGTCTAGCCTACAAACTCCACTAATGTCCTCACTGCACCCTATATATCCTATTGTGAACCCATTTGAAATTTGTGTTTGGAATTAGAATGTCCTATTTTTTTATGCCTAGTTTTGCTTTGATCAGCTGGATTGAACTTTTGGAGCCTATATTGATCGGTTTGTGTCCGCACTTATAGATTTATCCAATAACAAGCTCAGAAATAATTCTTAACAAAACCAAAAATGAGGGTCTGAGCAACAACCATTGACCTTTAACTAATCAGTTGATTCTCTTATTTATAACATAAAATTAACTAAAAATAACAACTAAAGTGTAGATAAGTAAACAAAGTTCACCACATGGCATTTTCTCCTATCAGTTTTTCTAAGAGTCATCTCAAGATATCACTTAAGAGGGTGACTCTCCTCTTACTCTGACCACTTGATGAACAACTCCTCACAATTATTGGTGCATGGGAATCCATGTTGTTCCATCAGGGCCGAGTGAATATCTCTTATCTCTATTGCATGTGCCTGATACTTGACTATACTGGCACTTAACTGTTTCAGTATAACTTGAGCTTTTATCAGGTGCTCCATAAACTGTTGCACTTGAGCTGGTGCCATGTCTGTCACCTTTGCTATTTATTCGGCCCATGATGAGTCTTTCTCCATGCGTGAATTGACTATGTCACACAAGTCGACAAATTCATTGGGTCTGCCAAACTCGGGGAGTCTGATGTCTTTCATTACCCAATTGATATTGGTCCAATTTTTCTCACACTTGGCCCATCCCTCTTGTATTTCTCAGTAAGGTTCCCAAGACATATTTTCCCAATACTCGGAGGCATCGTTCCTACAATAAAAAATAAAATACTTTAGAGACTGCATATAGAGCACACTGGGTAAAATACATGTATGAAGTGTAAGCATGAAAAATATAGACTGGTACATACCTGTAAAGCTTTCTAAACCTGGTTATTTGATACTCACGGGATCTCTACAGCTTTCAAATTTCTTGATTCGCTTCTGTTAGCGCCATCATTTTTCTCTAGTCGGGTTACACCTGTGTGCCACACCATGAAAGATCAGGTATGGAATAACATGAGAGTTTAAGTCAAGTGAGCGGTCGGTTGACCCTTTGAGTCAGGAAGAGATGTCAGAGTCAAACACGAGTAAAGAGTATGAGTCTGTTCCAAAAGAGTTGGGTCCTGTAATAAGGGAAGTCGTTAGGTGCATCAGGTCGAGGCAAGTTGTTTAAACAGATATCCTGTCGACAAGTGCAGGAACCATCATCATATCATAATGAAGTCTGGAAGAATGAAAAACCATGATGCTCGTATCACATATGCCCTACAACTCCCATCGGTTGTACCTCACATGCCCCAAAACGTACTAGTCGCATGTATGTGCCACATAAAATCTTCATTTTGCTTAAAAACATTTGGTCACCATGAATTCAGTGTTCCCTGGCATGTTTCCACCTACTTCCCACTCTGTTATAAATTTTGGATGTCCTGCATGCATTCTACTCACCAATCGAGCTTACGGATTGTTGGTACTTTGTTTCGCGAGCCCATATTGATCAAGTTTTCTTCCTCGGACCCTCACCAAGTCTCCAACGCATAAGACATATATGAGTTGCACCATGGTAACCCCTCAAAACATAATAAGGGGCACACAAAGAAGCATAAGCACCAGGCTTGAGCCCCAAAGCGACCGGGATTCATTCTTATTCGCAATGGGCATCCCCGAGGTTCCAAGGGGAGATTCCCCTCTGCGCACGGAAACGATGATATCACACCATGTGAAGGCCAAAGTGGAAGAAGTTGTGACAGAAGTAAGGACGTTGGAATCCATGCCTCCCTACTAGTAGATACCCCGGAGGAGGGGCAGGCGAAGGAAAAATAAGAAACTTGGGGAAACCCAAGTCCCAAGTGAGCCGCATGCAATATTGGTTGCTGAGGAATTACTTATGCACGCTATTCAGATAGATCCTCTCAAAGGCACAAGTTAGGAAAGAGGGAGTAGAATGAGGAGGACAGATGACACAGACACTAATGCTCGAGAGCTGACTCAACAACTGAAATAGGCACAACTTTCCATTGCCGAAATCTACCAGGAAAACATAGAATTAAGATGATATTTGGAGGCAAAGACCCTTGAGGTGTCAACTTCTCAAGGCCACGAAGGGAACATGGCATGGCTCAAAAGATAGCTCCGTGAATCACAAGATACAATCGTCCAGCTACATGAAGCACAAAAGATGTCGGAAAAATAGAATGCAAAACATCTCAGAGAAAGTGAAGCAGTCAGGGAGAAAGTCCGCACGGACCTCGCTAGCTTGCAGAAGAAACATGACTAACTAGCTCTGTCAGACGTGGTGCAGTTCTTGACAATTTTGGAGAAAGCATCACCCTCAAACAATTTTTTGTCAGTTTGGTAATGATTGCGACAGTCAGCATCCACTTGCCTATAATTTTCATGTTTTCAGTGTAAACTGGGTTGGTTGGCCAAATAGTGTAGACAATGTCTTTTGTACGTAATTTGAGCTCGATCAAAATCTAATGTAAAAGTCCCGAAACTTCGATGAAAAGATTCTAGTTGTAGAGATTGGTTGTATTGTTTCCTTTCTTTGCGTATGTAGTTCCTGTTTTGTTTGTCCATATCTTTTCCTGTCTGATTCAGAATGTATTTTCGAGCCTAGGATTCTCCATGCAACTCCCCTTGTTTGTGCCATTCAAAAAAACCGTATTTCATCAAAGTTAACTCTGAATCCATCCTCACTGGTGCTCCGAGTTTCTTTAAAAAACCTATGACACCGATTGATTTCATCGTCTAGTGCTGTCGTGACAAAAATGACTCTGAGTGTGACGTGGACCTTGGGAAACAAAAATCACTCAGGGTAAAAATAGATCGTAAGGTTCTCCAATTTGGCACAGACACGTGGAAATGAGGACAGATGGCCTAATATGTGTGTATTAATTGGGATCGAGGCTTTTCTTTAAGTTGCACGTTCTAACATGAACTTGGACTCATCGATGCCGACAAGGTATCAGGGGTCAGCGATCGGGGACAAACCTATCACTAGTTTTCCTATGGATTATCTTCCTCGCAACCCTCGATGCTGAAATGTTTCGTAAGTCAGTGATCAGAGAAAAACCTTTAGCATGGTCCGAATGTTTGTCGCGATTTGGTCCTCTCCGATTTCGCTAAGCATGTCGGCTATCGACTATCGACGATATCATTTCTTTCTTTGTTAATGTTTACTCTCTTCGCCTCCTACCGATGCTGAACAGGATCGAATATCAGTGGTGTACTTGCGTAATGCTTGTTGTGAAAGAAAACTTCCTTTCGTCAATGCTGGTGGAGATCGGTGCTTGACGACTGTGGTTTTTTCTTGTGATTTTCTTTCATCTTTTAATTCCTTTCAATGGAAAATTTGGGTGCATTGGGTGAAATTTTTTGGCCATTGATTCCTTAAGTGTTAATTCTTTTCAATTCATGTGGTTTTATAGAGTTGCACAAACCTAAAAATCCGATGAGAGTCAAGAGAACAAGAAAAGACAAAACATTTCTCAAAACAAAAATCGAATTCAGATAGTGCAAAGATTAAGTGGTACCCAAAAAGTGAAAAATTGACAAAGGATTTTTAGGGTGTGTTGAGTGCTCAACAAATGGCGACTTACTGGGCGAAAGAAGAAAATATGTTTCTTCCTTCGGGCTCGACTGATGGAAAATCTGGTGGAGAACTTAACTAGTTTTAAATCAGAGCCTCTTTTACACTTTTATTTGAAATTCTCCGGTTGATGCCTTTGGGCCTGCCTGTGGGGTTTTCAACCTTTATTCCACCTCTGTTTTCTATAACCCTGACTCACACCCTCTCTGACAAGAATCTAGTAAAGCATTCACTGGAACTGATCCTTTAGTTACCTTTACTCACTTGCTACGATGTTGCTCTGCTTCCAGTGAGCTTCCATAGCCCCGGTGGAGTCAACCCGACATCACAGACCTTGCTCCGCTGCCAGCAAACATCCATAGTCCCAAAAAATTTATCTGCATACCCTCTCCTACTATTCACTCATTCGATATAGTTCATTTTATTTTGGCAGAATTCCCTAAGTGAGTGGGAGAGGATGACATCTGTTATTTGCAACATGAGATGGTTAAGGTGAATCCTTCGCTAGCTCTGTCTTCAAGGTTCATGTAGTCCTTTCAACTTACCATATTTCCCTTAAGGTTTCACCAGACCACCGGGATGACACTTCTACATTTCTCCAAAGTTGTTCATTTGCACAGGTTAGATAGAGGACCCCTCGAAACAACCGTAGGTTCTCCAACGCTTCTTGTGTTGTATGTGAGCGATGAGTTAGGAAAAGAGTTCACCATGTCACATGATTTGAGTTCAACCATTGTCTTTCTAAACACAACCTTCAAAAGTGAAAAAAATTAAAAAAACAAAAGAAAAGAAAAATGCATTTCGCAATCGACCTAGCTAAAACCAAAATCATGAAAATACGCATGCAATTTTTTTTATTTTTTTTTCTATAATGGAAATATTGTTTTAGGGCTTGGCCATTTACTAGGAGGGAATCAAGTTCCCCCCTATGATTCTGTAACCAATAAGTGCCTACCCCAATATTCTCGTCAATGTGGAAGGGTCTGAGCTATAGGTTCTAAAACTTAGAATGTTTTCCTTTCGTCTCATTTGCTTTGTCCCATTTTAGGACTAAGTCCCCTAATTAATTCTTCTCTTTAGCCTTATGCTTCTCAAACCACCTATTTACGATCTGTTGATGAGCTATGAACTTTGACTTAGCCTTTTCCCTTTCTTCTTCTAACATGAGCAGGGTGTCAAGTCTTTGTTGTATGACTGATGAGGGTTGCCCTGTTGAATCCTGAGCAAGTTGAAGAGATGGAAGATATAAACCATTCGGGAGAATGGCTTCCTGTCTGTAAACCATAAAGTATGAAGAATTCCTGATGCCTTCCTTTGGTGTGACTCTATTGGCCCATAAAGAGTTATGAAGTGAGCTATCCCAATTCCTCTTGTTATCTGTAACCGTTTTCTTCAATATCCTCCCTAGGTTCTTATTAGTTGATTCGGCCACTCCATTTCCCTATGGATAATAGTTTGTAGAGTATCCGATTATGATTCCTTTATATAGAGAAAACTTTGTTAATAGTGTGGAGGAAAAGTAAAAGCATTATAAAAAACAAGGACATAAGGCATACCTAACCTTGTGATAAGATGTTGTTCTATGAATTGGATCACTAACTTTTCGTTTACATGATTCAGAGGGATGGCCTTTGCCCATTTCATAAAATAATATGTGGTGGTTAGTATATATCTATGTTGTTTTGAGGAGTTCGGTGTAATCTCTCCTATGATATCTAATCCCCATTACTTGAATGGCCTAGAAATGGCCACCGATTCGAGTGGGATATTTGCTCTCTTTTCTCTCCCTATGCTTATTTGACATGTCTTGCAGTTCCTAGGGTATGTGTGAGTATCCTTGAATAGGGTAGGACAATAGTAGCCAACTCTCAGTATCTTATTAGTAGTGGTGTTCCCTGAGAAATTTCCACCTGCAGGACCATCATGTAATTCCTTCGAAACTTTGTCTTCATCTTCGCATTCAAGACATTTTAAAAGTACCCCATCATAATTAACCCAGAAGAGTACCGAATTTATGAGGTGATATTGTGGAAATTTTAACCTGAGAGCTCTCCTTTTCCTAGGGTTGAGGTTTTCTGGGAAAGTCCCATGGTGCAGGAGGTAATTCAACTTCTCATACCAAGTCTCTTGCCCTGGGGAAACATATGAAGCTTCACCACACCACAGGGATAATTCATTTTCCCATCCGGGGTCTTCATTTATTTGGTCCTGAGATTAAGCTACCAATTTGCACAACCCTTGACCCTTAACCAGTCTAGAAGGTTTTATATCTAGACCAAATTCTTGGAATACTTCCATCTAGTTTCCTCTCCTTTACCCCATTTCTTGTTGAGTAAATAGGGATCATACTGCGGGGTGAGGCACAATTACTTTGGTATGGTTCTTGAGGATGTAAGATCTGAAGTATTTTACTGCCTTGTAAACCACATAAGCTTGTTTTTAGATGCAAGGATAGTTTAGTTCGGCTCCTTGGAGGTTAGGGCTCATGAACGACACCAGAGCCTCATTGTTATCGTCATCCTTCTGAGTCAATACTGGAGCTAACGATTGGTCATAGTCAAAAGTATAAAGGAAGAAATATCTTTTAAAATCGAGGCTTTGCAACACTAGATCCTAAGATATTGCATTATTAATATTGTTGAAAGAATCCTTTCGTTCATCATCCTACTTGAATTCAACATCTTTTCAGATCATTTTTTGTAATGGTCTTACAGTCTCAGTGAAATCGGGGGTGAATTTTCTTACAAAATTGATTTTCCCAAAGAAGGATTGCATTGACTTTTTTTTGTGAGGTAACGTGAGTTGATTTATAGCCTTGACCCGTTTCGAGTCTATATGGATTCCTGCCTAGGATATAATATGACCTAATAGGTTACCCTCCTCAACACCAAAGATAGTTTTCTTCGGGTTTAAAGATATACCGTATTTTCTACACCTTTCGAAAATCTAGGTTAAGTGTTGGATATGTTCCTCTCTATTCTTTGAATACACCGTTATGTCGTCCAAATAAACCACTACACATCTGTTAATCAATCCTTGAAACTCTACGTCCATGGCCCTTTGGAAGGTTGCTCCTACATTGATTAACCCAAAGGGCATGCGTTTATAGGCAAAGGTTCCCCACTTGGTTTGGAAGGTAGTTTTCAAGCAATATTCTTCTGAAACTAAGACCAACTTGTAACCTAAGAAACCGTCCAGAGGGAGAAAATCTCAAAGCTAGACACGGTCTACAAGAGTTTCTCCATTGGTGGAACTGGGTAGTTGTCCTTTTCTGAAGCTCTGTTGAGGTTTCTAAAATATACACATAGGCGGATTTCTCCCGATTCTTTCCTCATAGGAACCAAATTTTCTACCCACGCAGAATGTCTAACCTGGAAGATAATTTTGGGATCTAAAAGTTTCTTCAACTCCTGACATATGAGAGGTTCCAGGGATGGGTAATACTTCCGGAGCTTTTGTTGGAAGGGCTTCACTTCAGGTTTTAATGGGATAGTGTATTGAATGATACGAGTATCATAAGATTTCAGATCTTGGTAGGACCATGCAAAGACATCTTGATATTATCTTAATGGTTTGAGATAAGCCTTCCTTTCCTCTTTAGATATAGTCTTGTCGAGATTTATATTCTTTGGGCTTTCCATGGTTCTGTGATTTATAGTTTCATGCATGGGACAGGAACTACCGGTATTCACATTTTTTGGTCCCTTAAATTGCTCCTTCAGGTCAAATAGATTTTATAAATTAGCTATCCCTTTAGAAATTGCGTGAGACTTTGATTTGTCAGTTGATTGACCTATCCGAGGACTAGTCTCTGCTGATAGTTCCTAGAATACTTCATCGTCAATAGAAAAATCTTTGAAATTATCTTGGTTTGTCAGAAATTTTATGATATGTTCATCTCCCTCAAAGACCTTCCAATTAGAAATGTTGTTGGGCACCGATGGTTTGTAGAGTAGCTCCAAAGTGAACCGGGAGGCTTCATAATCTTCTAGAGGTGACAACCTTGAAGCAACTGTGACTAGGGAATCAACGAGGATATTATTTTCTCTAGGAATCGTTGTAATATTGAAAGCTTCAAAATGCTCTATTAACCTATGCACTTCCTGTTGTTAATTATTTAGGTGCAAAGAATTGAAATGTATAGTCTTCCTTACTTGTCTAATGATAATTTCAGAATTTTCAAAAACCTTCAATTCTTTGACGTTTCAGTCTATGGCTTTCTTTAACCCCTGTACTAGGGATCCATACTCGGCGGTGTTGTTTGTGCATTCAAATTCTAGTCTACAAGACAAGAAATGTCGTTTACCTTTTGGATCAATGAGAATGCACCCTGCCCCTGACCCTTCTTGTGATTTAGATCCATCAAAGTATAAGGTCCAAATTTGTGAACAAAATTTATCAGTTTGCTCTTTCCTATTGCTTTCTTGATCTCCTCCCTTTTGTTCCATGATTTATCACACAGGTTCTTGACAGAAGAGGGTTTACTCTATCGCCATCAATGATTTCTCTTGAAACATCATTTCAAAGTTTTGAGTAAGAGGGACATCAGATGGGAGAGGGGAGAAATTTCTGAAGTTGGAATCATAGGAATAATTGCCTAAAATAGGGAAATATGTCGATGAGGGTTCATTTAGGGTTTCTAAGTTAGTGAAAATATGTTTTAGATATCTTTCCCTATCGATCATGATCATGTTTGTGTGACCTTTTAAAGGTAACCAAAGGTGATCCCAGTCTGTACTAAAGTATCCGTTTAATTTCTTAGACCAATCTCAGCTTAATAACAATCCATAAGCTTTTGGGATATCTACTACAATGATGTCAATTACTTGCACACATTTAGGGTGTGTCACTATTCTGATCATAACATCTTTGAGTTCTCCCATGACCTTCACCTGAGTTCTGTCTAGCTGTATCGCATGTTTATCACATTTGAGAGGAACTGCATTTAATTTTTTGCAAATAGACAAAGGCATAACATTAGAATATGCTCTTGAGTCGACCAGAAAATTATGGAGGTTTATGTTGAAGACTTCAAATGTCAAAAGAAAAGGTGGAACAAAAGGTCTTCCCTTCTTATCTTCGGAGAAGGCATTCACGGTTGGCTTATTTCCTGAATTGATGGAAGTTAGATTTCTTCCTTGCTCAGTGTTTGTTGTAGGATTTTCTACTGATCTCAATGCTTGTAGTAGAAATTCCTTTTGCTGAGGGATTATACACATGTCCATGACCGATATATTTTCTTTCAACTTTTTCAAGTCTTCTACTATGTTGTAGTCCATCTTGGGCGATTCTCGTGTATGGATGTTTATAGAGTTTCTTCGGGGAGCAAAAGGTGCATTTGGGTGATCGGGGGTTGGCTTTCTCGATGAAGTTTGGGTAGTAGTGAGATCATTTGAGATGGGTTGACCTTTACTTCATGTTTACACCAACGAGACCTCTGTGGGTGGTTATTGAACCTCAAATAGGTCATTGGAAGGCATAATTAGGTCAGGATCCCATATCAGCATGGCTGCATCTTTTGGTGGATCAATCTATTCCTGATCAACAACATTTATAACTGAACCGCTTGATTGTTCGGTTAGGGAAACCTCATCTAGAAACTAGTTGGACATGAAATTCATGGCACACACCCATTGAGGGAAATATCTTTCAAAGTGGTTCTCTTGATGGTAGGTACAGAAAGAGTCAGATGCTACATTTCCCAGATCAATGTTTAAGTTGGCTGGGGGAGGTTCAATTGCTTTGAAAGGCGGATTCATTTTAAAAAATGGTTTATAGGTCATTTGGCCTTGGTTTCCTTCCCCTACATTTCTCTTCATATCTATGATTTCGTTTGATAACTTATTGACCATGCGTTGCAGGTCTTCTATGTCCCCACTTTTTTCAGGACCTTGTTCTATTTGTTTCCCTATGGGTCTAGTTAACAAGAGTCCTCTTCTGGAGGAGGTTGAAATTCCTTCTTAACTAATGAGACATGGCCTTATTTGCATCCCTTCATTTGGAATTCTATTGTTTTGGATTCTTCAAAATTCTCAGCTAGGGTTCATTTGGCATCCATCTTCACAAACATGAAAATAGAAGCTGGGCAAGCGTTAGTATATACTTCGATTTGCAACTCCTGAATCAGTTTAGCCTAGGGTTGGAATTTGTTCAGGATAGTTGGGAATATTTGATTGAAATATTTAACCTTCTCCTTTGAACTCATGGTGGCGGTGAAAAATTCAGCCATCAAAGCTCCTGTAGTGGTTTCTTTGGAAAATTTATTTAGAAAATCCTTCTGAAACTTTGTCCAACTAGTTATGGACCCTACATGTAAGTTAAATACCATGTGCAGGCTGAGTTCTCAAAAGTGTAGGGGAAAATCCTGCATACTACGTCCTCATGTTGGACATTCATAAATCTAATAGCTAGTATGAATTTCTTGATGTGGTTGTCAGGCAATCCTGAGGTTTCAGGGTCGAATTTAGGGAGTAATTTCTTTGGATATCAGGGAAGGTTATGTATTCATTCAGGGATGATCAAAGAATCTATGGCCAACCAAGGTTGATTATTCTATGGTGGGTTTCCCCTTTATTCATCATGGTCATGGTTGTCTTATTCGCAGTGGGCATCCCCGAGGTTTCAAAGGGAGATTCCCCTGTACGCACAGAAACGACCATATCACACCGCGCGAAGGATGAAGTGGAAGAAGTTGCGCTAGAAGGAAGGATGTTGGAAGCCATGCCTCCCTACCAGCAGATACCCTAGAGGAGGGGTAGGCCAAGGAAAAACAAGGAAGTTGGGGAAACCCAAGTCCCAAGCAAGTCACGTACAAGATCGACTGCTGAGGAATTACTTATGCGCGCTATTCAGCTAGATCCCATTGAAGTCACAAGTCAGGAAAGTGGGAGAATACCGAGAAGGATAGATGACATGGGCACTAATTCTTGAGAGCCATCTCAACAGCTGAAATAGGCACAACTCCCCATTGTCGAACTCTACCAGGAAAACAAAGAATTAAGATGACAGTTGGCAGCAAAGATCCTTGAGGTGTAAGCATATCAAGACCATGAAGGGAACATGGTGTGGCTTAAAATACAACTCCAGGAAGTGCATGATACAATCATGCAGTTGTGTGAAGCACAAAGGATGTCAGAAGAACATAATGTGAAACATCTCAGAGAAAGTGAAGCAGTCGGGGAAAAATTCCACGCGGAACTCACTAGTGCATAGAAGAAACATGACTAATTAGCTCCATTAGACGTGGCACAGATCTTGAGAGTTTTGGAGAAAGCATCATCCTCATATATTTTTTTGTCAATTTAGTAACGATTGCGATAGTCATCCACCGCTTTCCTATAATTTTCATGTTTTCAGTGTAAACCAGGTTGGTTGGACAAATAGTGTAGACAATGTCTATTGTACGTAATTTGAGCTCAATCGAAATCTAATGTAAAAGTCTTGAAACTTCGATGAAAATATTCTAGTTGTAGCGATTGGTTGTATTGTTTCCTTTCTTTGCATATGTAGTTCATGTGTTATTTGTCCATATCTTTTATTGTCTGATTCAGAATGTGTTTTCGAGCCTGGGATTTTGCATGCAACGCCCCTCGTTCGTACCATTCAAACAAACCATATTTCCTCCAAGTTAACTATGAATTAATCCTCAGTGGTGCTCTGAGTTGCTTTAAAAAACATCCAACACCGATTGATTTCATCGTCCGGTGCTGTCGTGAAAAAACAGACTTCGAGTGTGATGTGGACCTTGGGAAACAAAAATGACTCGGGGTAAAACTAGATCGTATGGTTCTCCAATCCAGAATGAAGATGTGGAAATGAGGACAAATGGCCTAATCCATGTGTAGTAATTAGGATCTAGGCTTTTCTTTAAGTTGCATGTTCTAACATGAACCTGGACTCGCTGATGCCGACAAGGTATCGGGGGTGGACGATCGGGGACAAACCTATCACTAGTTTTCCCGTGGATTATCTTCCTCGCAACCCTCGATGCTGAAACGTTTTGGAAGTTGAAGATTGGAGAAAAACCTTTAGCGTGGTCCAAATGTTCGTCACGATTTGGTCTTCTTCGATTTCTCTAAGCGCATCGAATATCGACTATCGGCGATATCATTTCTTACTTTGTTAATGTTTACTCTCTTCGCCTCCTAACAATGCCGAATGGGATCAACTATTGGCAGTATCCTTGTGTAACACTTGTCGTGAAAGAAAACTTCATTTCACCGATGCTAGTGAATATCGGTGCTTGACGACTACGGTTTTTCCGAGTGATTTTGTTTCATCTTTTAATTCCTTCTGATGTTGAATTTGGGTAGATCAGGTGAAATGTTTTGGCTGTTGATTCCTTAAGTGTTAAGTATTTTCAATTCATGGGGTTTTATAAAGTTTCACAAACCTGAAATCCGATGAGAGTCAAGAGAACAAGAAAAGAAAAAATATTTCTCAAAAGAAAAATCGAATTCAGATAGTGCAAAGATTAAGTAGAACCCAAAAAGTGAAAAATTGACAAAGGCTTTTTAGGGTGTGTTGAGTTCTCAACACAAGGACATGAATGAAGTTGCACAAAACAACATGAAGGATCTTTTATCCCAGGAGCCACTTACGCCCACAACCCACAAAACCTCATTCCCCACATGCTTGCTCCACCCCAAGAGGGTACACCTTCACTAATACAAGTCAGCAACAGGCTGGACCGAAAGTCTCAGAGTACTATAGCTGCTATGGGACTCCCTTCTAGGAGAACTCACTTCCCAACAAACTCTCTCACTTGGGAGAGTTGCTCACAGGCCTAAGAAACTGATTCTTCAACCACGCTCCTAAGCAATATAGAAAAAAAAATCAGCTAACACATGGGTGATGACAACAACAGAAAACGGGTATGGACACTGAAAGTGGAAATAAACCAAGCTTAGCCAAAACTGCGTTGGCAACAACCACCAACTGCTACGACACAACACGACTCGAGAAAAATACAAGTTCATCGGGCTTCACAGGAAATATGCAGGACAACTCTAGTGTCTATAGGTTACACTGGCGCATGCATCAATGGGGAGTATGGTGGACTTCCAGGGTGACTAACCCTGTGAGAGTGAATATTGAAACGTGAAGGATCGTGACCCTCCTCTGAATCGTGAGACTCCTCCATCCTCCCCCCCGAAAAGAAGCTGAATTTCCCACTTAAAACTGCATGCTCTTAGGTTGACACATGTCTCCCTAAAGCTACATGAGCTCCACTTAACACTCGTCCCCCTTTCCCTTAGGAACTTATGACAACATAGATTATGTCAAACCTTAGCCTTTAGGAAATAATAATATAATATTATTCCTTTAGATGTAAGCCCTCTAGCTTAGCCCCTATTCCTAGACACTTAGCCCCTTCCCACCTAGTGGAGCTTAGTCCCCCATAACTCTTTCTTCGTGGAGGGTCTACACGCAACGATGTATAATTTTTATTAATGATTTTGCATAATTACATATACAAAATAGGCTCCTAGCCTTAGCATCCTAGGCTCTCTGGCCTAATCATCACATAAACCTCCTAGCTTATTATAAATCGTCTCACCAGCCTAAAAAACATGTTTACAATTCATAGTTACAACTAGGAATCTATCGGAGGATATTACACTTTCTCTACAATGTTTTAGTGCAAGCAAGGAAATATCTTATGTTGATCTAGCTGCTAGCAATTGTTGATCTTTCCTCTAGCATTTACTAACAATTTATATAATGGTTTTTACATATATAGGACATCATTATGGAGTAGTATGGGTAAGAGAAAGAAGGTATAGGTTCTCTATTAAGAAGATAACCTAGAGAATATTCAATTCCACAGACCTTTGCATAGTGACCCTTGCATAACTAAAATCACAACTTAATACTTGCAAGGGAACTGAGATTACAAGTCTTATCTAGGAGAACACATATCATTACTTTGACAACTATCTTCCAAAGATAAAAATGATTTATTAATCATAAGTTAAAGTTGAAGAACCTATGATAAGATCAAGGAAACAATAAAATATATTATTTCTCCTTATCACTTTTTTTCTTCCTCTCTCATGGACTCATAGCCCCCAATGCTCACTTGCAACCCTTTACTGGTTTTAATATTATAATCATAATTTACCAACATACAAAATCAAATTACACTATAGGATTGCATACTTAGTGTATCATGCCATGCTTAAAAATAAAACCATATATGTCTAGACTTCTAGCCAAGTTATCATTAACATATGCATAATGATCTAATTAATTGAGGGATCAAAATTGATGTATTATTTTTACTCCTAATATCCTAATCCTTATCCTAATAACCACTAACCCTTAATGTTATACTAACCAATAATTAAGACTCTAACTTACTATAATACTAACCTCTAATCGCTAATCACTAACTAGACATTCACTCCTAATTCTTAACTAACCATTCAAGTAATCTATATACTTAATGTAAACGCCTAATCAATAAACCCAACCCACCTAAGACACTAACCTATGCCATTTGGTTTATGTTATAGTTGTAACCTCCCTTGATCTAGTACTTACAATGCAATCCAATACTATAATAATATCCTTAAAAAGGGTTTGTTGTGTTACTAAGTCATGACATTTTTGCAATGCATGTTGGTAAATGTAATTGTGATATTGAACCCATTCCATCTTTATCTAAAGGTATGTGTGTGTTTTAATATTTCCATGTCTTACCTATGTGCATTGTAAGGTGGAGGGCGTTGACACACGAGAATGACCTCTCATCATAAGGGATGAATCAAACATTATATATAAAGGTCATGGCTAAGTTACATACTAAATTGTTGTATGAGGCCCTCTTGTTTATGAAACATGGGACCCCCTCCATACAATGATTTGACTACTAAAGTTTAAGGAGATGTACATACCCTACTCCCTATGGATTTGAACCTATAACCTCCAAAAAAGAAACACATGTTCTTAACCATTAAACACATATTCTTAAGCATTAAACCTCTTTAACAATTTTCAATTTTATTTGTAAATACAAATATACTTGAATTATCTATAAAATTGACACAACACATGATAAAATTATAAAAAATAAAATAACTTTATTTTTATATTTAATTATAAAAACATGAAAAAATAGTAAAACTATTAAGATACATAAAAATTATAAAAATACTATCAAATAAAATAAAAATATCCCCACTTCCTTATTAAATTTATTAAATTTGACCTTAAAGTACTGAGACATGAAACATAATGCATTTTTGTTTTCTAAAATTAACAAAAATAATAATATACAACAATCTTAATAAATAGAATGACATGTAACTAAGGATGTTGTACATGTTAGAAGTTTCAACTATAATAAATCTTAGTAAGAAAATTTACTCATTCGATTATATTTAAAAAATTAAAAATTAAAATTACAAAAATAAATAAAAAAAATAAAACCACAAAATTATAATGAGATTACGTTATTCTATTAACATTTAAAATATAAAATTAATTAAAAATAAATTTAAATTCAAATTTCTTCACAAATATAAATAAACTTTAATAATAAAAAACATGAATGTAAGTGAAATATCAAATGTAGGTGTTTCAACTATAATAAAAAAAAATAATCATAAAATTATATTATTTAAAAATTATATTACTCGAATCATATTAAATGTAGGTGTTTCATTTTTTATCAAGTGCTCCAAGTCCTCTTTGAAAAATTATGAACTTTGAAAGCCATCTTAAGAATTACATACATTCGGAATCACGAGTCAATTTATAAATATTTATAAATGTTCAATACATTCGGAAAATTAGAGTAAAACGATTTTTATAGTTCGATATAATATGTAGACCTTCGTTAAATCTTATAAGTCAAGCGAGACCATGGAGCCAACTGCGACTGTTAATACATTTTATTTTAATTCTTTAGTCACGTCATACTCTTACAAGTTACGAGAAAAAATTCTTTTGTTTTAATTGTTTGACGATGCATGAAAATGTTTCATTTGATTCATATTTCCAATAGGGTAAGTGGGCCATCCCTAACCCAATTTTAATTTAGACATAACCTAATATGTACTCTCTAAATTTCTTGAACTTTCTTGTAATCCATGACATATGTACACAACAAAATAGGGCTTCCAATTCGTGACAAGAATGTTCTCAAATTGTAGCATAAAACCATAAGCCTAAAGCACCAAAAAAATCTTGTTGTGCATCCAATCAAAGAGAAGCACCAAATTGCTTAACACGCAAATGAGTCTAAATAAATCTATGGCATGCAGAATGAAGGGGCCAAACCCCTTGGAAGAGATGTTTAGAACACCAACAAGTAGAATACCCTAAAAATTAACCACCAAAAGAACAACAACAACAGAGGAACTAAGACTAGCTCCAAAGTGGGATGAACTCATGGGATTTAATAAATAGAGTAATTTTAAGAGCCAAAACATTGAAATGTCGAAACACAAAACCCAAATTCCAAAAGACAAGAAATTCCAAAAGCCAACACAACCTAAACCTAATTCCTTTGAACAACAGTTCCATATAATAATCCACAAATTGAGGGATATTCATACTAGTCCATTGTCAAGAAGAGAAATCTTTCTCTAGCCATTGATACTCAATCCCAACTCTAATTCTATTATCCTACCACCTTGGCAATATACCTCGACCTAACACTTAGAGGACACATTGAATTTAAGTTTAGGCATGTGAAGAATTGGAGCACGGGTATTTTTATATCCTCAGACCTTGTTTGCAATCCATTGTACTTGATGTCGAGACATGTGGAACTTCAATGTGACTATATGAGCCTACATTTTATTGATAAGATTGATTAAGGTATTGGTTGATTATACGTACCCCCTCTTTTCTTAAGCACCCCAATTTTTAATGAGGTTGCCTCATTTGCTAGCACATCTACTTTGTGATTGTGTTCTCAAAAAATTGATAAAATGATTTATTTTTTAAATTGTTGGATTCCTTCTAGGCATGATCTATAATGGAGGCTATCTTGCTATTAGAAA
Source organism: Picea engelmannii (assembly GCA_009831015.1). Taxonomy (NCBI): domain Eukaryota; kingdom Viridiplantae; phylum Streptophyta; class Pinopsida; order Pinales; family Pinaceae; genus Picea; species Picea engelmannii. The sequence continues at coordinate 742,505 of ML787602.1, read as the reverse complement.
ATGGAGATTTTGACCACATTAGTTTAATAATTGTGTTAGAGTCACTAATGACAATCAAACTCTTGATTCATATTTGAATGCTATGAGTAAGCCCTTAAGTAGTGCATAGGATTTAGCTTGCTTGTTCATGAATTCACAAGATGCCAGACAAAAGTTATTTCCAATTTTCCTTTGGGATATAGAATGGTCCATGCCTTCTAGTGATCAAAATTGAACCCTTCCTATCCCTTGCAACAGATTCAAGCATGTCCTAGAAAGGTAATTAAAAAAAAACCTTCAAAAAAATGTAAAATTTTAAAATCACTTTTCATTTATGATGGACAACAAATATCATAAAATGTCAAAAGAAGGGTTAGAGTTTTAATAACCCGTCAAATGTCCTCACTTCCAATGCTTGGTTGGTGAATGAGCACTGGTTCATCGCAGGTTGCCTTTGGCATTTAAAGACTAAAATAATCTCTACTTTAGTTAGCTCTTATCTATTTCTCGATACGATGCACCCTTCCATAGCATTAAATCCATCACATAGCTCACACCTAGATAAACATCCTACCATTGTGTTGGTGTATGAAGTATTTTATGTGTCACTTAATGAAAGCTTCCTAAAGAAGCTTAGACACATTAACTTCGTGAATCCCCACTTACATTCATGTGTTATGAGCATTGTCAATTCTTGTCAATATGAGAATTGACATCACATTTAATTTACATACTTCATGTTTTTGAATCCCAAACTCATCGTTTTGGGTTATGCCATTTACTTTGTAATATTTGCCTCTAACACTCACCATAATGTCATTTTTTTTTTGTTATCTTTACCTCTACTCTTGGCTCTGTAAAAAAACAAAACAATCGTGTAGTCTACTTATTCTACGTTTTTACCTTCCCGGCCACTCGATATGGGACGGCTCTGATGCTTGAAACCCATGCCCCATTCTCCCATATGCTTGTTTTGTCCCGCCATTTGCTCTTCATTTTCGTTTCCTCCACTTCCTCTGTCTTTCTGTATGGTCTCTATTTCCAACGTGGATAGATGGATAACTGAACGTAGAATATATTGCCCCGAAATGTTTGCTTCTCAGCAATGGTGTCATTTTTTATCAGTTCGATTTATAGAGACTTAATGGGAGGACAGTTTCCATGTTAGGAGGGTGGTAAGATAGTTATCCTGCATTGTATTTAATCCTAATTTGAACCCAGAGAAGAACTGGGGTTAGGTTTATGGATTAGGAACATGCATGATCACTAGAAAATAAATAAAGGGTTTGAATGGCTCTAAAAGACCTTGCCCATCCTTGCTTCCACTCACTTTGCTACCAATTCTTAGGCTAGAGCACCAATTCAGGTGGCTACATAATAAATATGAATTTGGATAAGTGAATCTCTATTGTACCCATCAATTCATAGCTTCCCAAGAGAACATATGACTTAATATGAATTCAATAGTTTCCTTGGATTTAGAGTGTATGGATGAAGGTTTAGTCACATACCGATGCCAAATGGAAAGACTAAGGTGCCCAAATTAGACCTCAATTGGATTCATGGGGAAAATAGACGCACTAAATATCTTTTCCTAGGCTCTTAAATTTTTTTTTTTTTGAATCCATTAAATCTATTGAGACTCAGAAAGGTAGGCTCAAAGACATTCTTATAGAATTTGTGGGACATTGCTGAAACCTTTAATGAGAAATACGAAGAAGCCTTGAACCAATGTCTGCAAGTTTCTCTCTCCAATCTTTCTCTTAAGGATAAAGAGGCCTATGAGTTGAAACTCTCACTAGAGGTTCTTAATATGGAGTTAGTCTCAACAAAAATAATACATTCTTGAACAATTTGTGGGCCTCTATAAACAATTTTTCATTGCTCAAACCTCTAATGAGAAATCTAAAGAAGCCTTGAACTACTATGTACAAGTTTCTGTCTCCAAGATTTCTCTCAAGGATACAGAGGCCTATGAGTTGAACCTCTCCCTGAAGGTGGTTAAAATGGACTTCTATAGTACAACACATGGAAAATCCGTAGGGATATATGGACTGAGCTATGAAATCTAGAAAGAAACTTGAGGTTTCACTGGGCCAACATTTTTGAAAATTTACAAGAAAGCCTCCAAAATCAATACGCTTAGTAGCGTGATTAACCAAGTAAATATCATGGATATTCCCAATAGTGTTGATCTTGAGATAATCTATAATTGGAGATCAATCACCTTGTTGATATTGGTTTACAAAATATTGGTCGAAGCTCTTGCAAGAATATTTCAGTTTAGCTTCAAAAGGGTTTTCCAACCCTAGACAATAGGGTTTATAAGGAATTCTAGATAATATTACATCTATTAGGGAAGGAATGGATGACGGGATAAGCTAAAGCTTGAGGATAACCCCTAGTCTTGTATATGTTGGTTGCTGATGCTTTTCTCTCTCTCTTGTTGAACATAAGACCAAACTTGTGATCATTAGTGGCATCTCTTTATCCCAAATAGATCAACATCTCATCAATGGACATAATTCAAATATTCTATGATGCTTTCGGTGCCCAAATTCAAAGTAGGAAAACATGTTTCTATAATCATACTCCATAAACCATGCACCCCTTGGATTTTGTCTACCAATGGTCATGGATAAATACTTTTCTGTTTAACTTTCAAGCCTCTCTTGCATACATGTGGAATCAATTTCTAACCATAATGACCAGAAAGATAGACTACTGGTAGACTAAGTGTATGACTGTTCTAAAATATTGGTAGCAACTCATGTGTTATATTCTTCTTATTGGTTCCCTTCAAACAAGGTTTGTAACCTGCTGACCAACTTATATAAAACTTTCTTACAACCACTGAGAGAAGGGAAAAAAGGCCTTGCTAGAGTTAAATGAGACATTTGTAAAGAAATGTGTGACATGTTATGCAATGTAGATTGTCAAGGGAATTCAAATAAATGAAAGTTCGAAAATACTTGTAAGACATAGCATTGCCAAAGTTTCACCTAATTGTGGCAGCCCCTCCTTTATTCCCACTTAAGTTGGTGATAGCTTTGTTGGAAGATGCCCCAAGGATACCCAAAAAATGAGCTAGATCTACTAGTAGACAATCTACTGTGGCAAGGCTAGAGCCAAAGGAGAACATAGTAGGATGGACCACCTCTTTTGAATGAGGAGGAAATGTAGGAAAATAAGTTATTTGGGGCACAAACCTTGTGTTGGCAGGAAAGAATGACCCGTTCAAGCAGGTAAGGGACAACGCTCGATGACATGTGTTGGATCATGTTGTCATTGATGCCAATGGTTTGATTGATTGATGTCATTGATTGATGTCAAGTGATTGATTGATGTCAAAGGATTGATTGATTGATGATTGATGTAATATAATATGTATTGTCCTTGATGAGAATGCATAGATGAAGATGGATCAATGAGTTGTCATTGATACATGATGAAGATGGATCGATGTGGTTCCATTGGTATATGTTGCATTGTTGGAAAAATGTATAGATGACTCATTATTGTCTTATCATGATTGATAAGGTCTACAAATGGATGAATTCCAAAGTGGTCCCCTTATGGTGAAAGCCCTCACGGGAAGACGCTTTACGGATTGAGTTATCCTAGAAGGATGGTTGGAGGACCCATACTTGTATGAGGAATAACGAGATGAAGATCAAGGAAATTATTGGTGAAACTATCCTAGATGGATAGTGCTTGTCATGCCATTTCGGGTGGTATGTGGAACGTTACATAATTCCTCACGGTTAGAGAGTTATGGCCATGAGAAGTTGGAGACCACAGGTTTGGGTAATGGACCCAAGATTGTTTGATGGGTAATGGTATGAGTTATGATATATTTTCAGATAATACTATTATATATGGATATTACAT
>ML787602.1:701839-712751 GCA_009831015.1 Picea engelmannii | reverse complement strand
TATATCATAAGATGCCAGAGGCAAAACACTTATCAGAAATAACACCAGGGGTCGAGCAACTACTGAGAGGGGTGCTCGTTTCCACCCAACCGTAGGCTTAGCGACTCCCAGCGGATTTACCGCTAGCCACCCCCGAGCTGAGACCATGATGTTGTGAGACTGCGTCTTTGTCTGCCAGTGACCAAGAGCGAAGGTTACTCTCCTTCCTCTCTTCTATCACTTACTCTGTGTATTGCCAGAGTTCTCCCCTCACATCCTCCCCCAATCTCTTCCACCCCACGCCTTATCCTCTTGCGAGGTTGCGTGTGGCTCTATAGATAGGTGGTTCACCTCCCCATTCCTCATTAATTCTTGAGGAGCCATCAACCTGCCAGCCTGCAAGACATTTAATTCGGGGCCAACGAGCCTCTTTTGGTTCTCTGGGCTAGTGGAGTCCAAATATGGTATTAATTCTTGGTGGAAGTTAACGCCACCTTTCTAGGTGCCTTCCACCGCCACCGTGGTCTCTTTTTCTGCACATCCCCTCTCAGTAGTCTTGCAATAAAATTCATAATGTTATTCACATTCATTGACCTTTTCCTCAAGGTCCATTTACATCACATATTCGCATTTATGAGTTTTCCATAGTTCTTGGTCAGTCCAGTTATTTTTACAAACTGGGGGAAAGAGGGTGTTACAATAACCAAATCATTGGAAAAGAGAACATTGACATAATATATGAACTTTGACCCAAATCCTAGCCACTCAAGTACGTGGAGAATGAATTTCCACTCCAACTTTTCATAGGCCTTGTAATATTCCAACTTTAGACACATTCCTTTAAAACCTCTCTCTTTGGCCAGAAAAAAATCCAAACATTCAATAATGGAAATAACTCACAAAATTCTCTTCCCGATAGTATTTCAAATACAAAAATCTTCCACCATATAAAGATAAATCTAGATCTTGATGTAAACAATGGAAAATTTCAGTTTGATGATATTTTTTCGAGCATGATCGATTTGGAAGCCTAATTTTGTCTAATGAATATGAGCCTGAAAATCGGAAACCTAATCATGATCTCCTTGCTAACAAATATAACCACAAGGTACCATAGTTCTATAATCAACCTTGTCCTAAATATGATAAATACTCTTAGGTAATTACTCTTGGTAGTCCAAAAAATGTTTTGGACTCTTATGCCATTGGTCATCGTGATTTTATTTATGATTATCCCTTAGGAACCTACCATTTGGATGACATTTGCTTCCCAGAAGAAAGTGAGAAGATACCTAAAGTTCCCAATGATGGATCTAATCAACTTTGGGTTTCCCCTAAATATAGTTTGCTAAAGACTGGTTCACACTTCTCACTAGATAATTCAATACATCTTGATACCTTTTTATACAAGAAGGATGTTAAGGAAACTATTTTTTAGCTTAAGATTGTTTCGGTGGAAGCTATAATTTTTGCAACCCCATCATAATCCAAAAATTCACTCCCCTTGACCTAAGTTGTCCTCTAGTTTACGATGGTTATCTCGAGTCTTGCACTAAAGAGAGGATATTCTCTAACCATGTTATTCTAATTGAGATAGATATCCATACTACTTAGCTTCCATCTTGTACCAAAGGAGGAAAATTGTATCTTTGTGTAAAGGAGGAAAATTGTATCATTGAAGCACTTTCTAGGTTTTCATGATCAACATGCAAGGATATTTAGGATGGATGGATAGTACATGCTCCATGATCTAGAACAATTCCTAGAAAAAAAGAGGCATAGTACAACAACACTATTTATGGAAATTTTTATCAGTTCATTTGGCCTTATTCTAGGAGGACCCCTAGCAGTAGATGCATGAACTAACACTTCATCAATCCCTACAAGAAGCCAAGGTTTATTTCACTCAATATAAATGGACTCGTATCTACCATTACTAGATGTAAGGAGAGAACATGACAAGTACTAAACAGATGATACATCTCAATAAATTATCATATAGCAAACCCTGCATTAATAAATAATCACATAACAATTCATAAAACATTAAACATAACTAGAATTGATGGCCATATAAAGTATGCTAAAAGGAGAAATCACACCTGATCTGGTGAACTGGTTGATAGTACAGTTGGAATGGTTGACCCCGAATGTTTCTCTTCAGATGTATGACCCTTTGTTAGTCTTGATCTTCCCTCAATCAACGAAGAAAGATCTTAAAGTACCTGCCAACATCATTCAACCTCCATAAATATCTAAAAAATCAATACAACTCATATTTGTAGCTCATTATTTAATCTAAGATGCATTTTTACCAGAGTGTCAGAACATACCTAAATGAGCTCCTCTTGGTTTCAATAATAATTTATTGGAGACACACATCTAATATTTGATCAAACTACATCCCTTGATTTGAAGTAGCAGCAACGAAGTCAACATTGACTTTGTTGTTGGTTCGTTGGATTGATGGAGGTTTGCTCCAAGATTAAACGGCTCCAACAAATTATTTTCTACTGAACAAGGCCAACCATGTGAATGTGGAAGATGTNCCCCTCACATCACTCTCAATTCCCCAATACCCAGCATATAAATCTATTGAAATATTTACAACAAAAACAAACCTATATACATACCAATATTCACAATTGTTTACAATGAAATAAAATTTTTTCTTGATCCATTTGGAGTGAGCTCAATTCTCCTAAGAGCAAAGTAACAACTATTCCATAACATCTACACTAAATCACTTTACATCTAAAAACTAGAGAATGGAAATTGATGTGAAAAGAGGCTTATTTCTATTCCATCATATGACTTGGTTGGAGTATTAAAATTTACCTCTAAACATCATAGAACTCATCTCACTTTGATATATAAGTGAAAACATGTTATTTTTCCAATATTTAATCATAAACTCACTCAAAATACTAAAATTAATGCTTTGGAAAATAATAGGTCTAAACTCATATGTAATCATGAAAATGGTCTTAATGTAAGGCTACGGGAAAGCGAAATATGGTGAAACGTGAAGTAAAATATTGGTAAAAGAATGACATTTTGGTGACCCAACAAGTAAAAAAAAGTATTTCATAGAAAATAGATTTTATATTAAATAGTTATTAAAATATTCATGTACATCATCATTTAGTTATTTTAGTCGGCCTCTTCTTCTTAGCTCTATAGTTCCTAATCATTTCATCAATATCTATGTCTTCGTTCTATGTGTGCTCTCCAAAATCTTATTGTGATTGGATCCTCTCATGCAGAGAACATCTAGTTATGGGGTAATGGAGGCTGTTGTGATGAGGCATCACCTACAAAAGAAAAAAATACAAAATTTAGACGGCCAGTTTTTAAATATCATTGAACTAGTTCAGTAATATTAAAAAAAACACCTGCAATGTCATTATTTACCTAGTGTTGTGTGTTGTCTGACCCTCCAGAGAGGTAATCCTCCATAAAGGTTGTGTGTTGTCCGATCATTATTTGACCCAAGGTACCTGCAAAATAACCCCTACAAGTAACCTATGTGGTACCTAAGTTAAGCAACTAAGAAACCATGATATAATTGATGCACAGGTGAATAGTTGTAAGTCAGATCCACCATATGGGTAGGGTCATAAATCCTGAAACCTCGAAATCACTGCCTCTCACAGAGGTAAAGGTACTAGCAATATCCCCATATACGAATAGATCCCCAGAAATATATCTGATGCTAAGAAGGTATCAGGGGGATATCCATTCAACCAACCTCATGCGACCTCGTGCTTAACTCCAGTGTAACCAGAGCCTCCTGATATTACCGATTATACAATGGATTTATCCACTCCCTTATTCAGACACATATGTTTATTTAATAGCCTTGGAGAAGTTTACTCACAAAATCCTATTCCAAGGCTCTCAATCCTAAGCTAGTTTGTGCACGCTAGAAAATAAAATCGTTAATAATCAATTTTAAATTATAAGTGTTACTTTTAGTGGCCTTGCTTACTCAAAAAGGTGCGGTCGTGAAACTAATTATGTTATGAATCAACAAGTAAAATAAATGAATATGAAAACAATGCAAAGTCCTAACTTCAATTCCCAATAAATGATATGCTTTTCAAAATGTAATTTTCAATTTATTTCTGCAATTCTAAATACGATGCAATCTTTCTTTACATGTACTAAGATCAATGATAAAGACCATACATTCATGTTAGAATTTATCCATTGGTGAAACATACATTCATGTTAGAATTTATCCATTGGTGAACCATAAACCTACATTGATAGATCCATAATATCTAGAGTACATAATCAAAAGATTATACATACGTAAATGGTGATTTTTCAATTTAGCAATCGAACATGCAACAAAAAAATTGAGCTAGTGCACAACATCATGCCTCATACATGGCGAATAAAAATGTTGTTGTAAAGTTGAAACTATATTTAATGTGACAAAATGTCCAACCAACTTCAAGAAATGATATTACCAAATCAACACATCCCTAGGTTCACTTGCAAGTGAGCACATCCTATCAAGTCAATACAAAAGTTCTTTATTCATATGAAACTCAACCAAATTAATAATAATTCTTATGTAGGTAGTGTGGCATCCTTATTGAATGGTTTCATAAACTTTCACAAAATTTATGTGTGTATTGTATAACTCTTGCCAGTGTTCTATATCACACCTTTTTGTGTTAAGAACCACTGCAAATTCTATTGGTGGTCGACTCGAATAGTAATCTACATTTTTATATCTTCAATGTAAATGTTTGATAACCAATTGGAATTGCTATAAGAAATTCCATTTCATATGTGGTGTGTTCTCAAATTTTCTTTAGGGTTGTAGTGGCTTATGGTTAGACTGAATAACAATTTAGAAAATTTCAACGTGGGTTCTCAATTTTTCTCTAGGTTTGTGGTGACTGGTGAGATCGTCTACAAGGATCTTCATTGATTTCAATAGTTTTAATAAGTTCAAAGAGGTGGTGACACAATCACACTTGGGGGAAGACAATGGATTTGTGACACTCAAGTATAAAGGTAAAATATCAATATCCATGTCTAAGTTGTTCAAAGGATCCAAAGAGTCATACTTAATGAAAGAGGACATTGTGAAAAATGGGGGAAGTGATCATACCAATCATTGGTGATGGAGGTTTATCCAACCAGACTATGGGAATCGCTATGAATTAGTCATTGAAGGTGATACATTTAGTTCAAAGATGGTTGAATATTTGAGTACATGAGTTTATCAATGGTGACAAATGCAACATTTATGTAGAAAAAACATCACATGAAAGAGTTAAGAGACCATGACTTCTAGTCCATGCACATAGTCATGACCAAGGGGTAAGTTAAAGTCAACATGGGTAGTCATAACTGCAACATTGACTAAAATAACCTAAATCGATAGAAAGTTAGATATAGTTCCTATTGATTCACATTATATACCATCAAAGGTCTATGAATTGGTCAAGGTGGAATGAGGATGGGAGAACCAAAATGTTGCTATTGACTTAGATATATGAACTATACTATCTCCATGATATAAGGACTCATTTGGAAAATGAGATATAATTGAACGTTGCTAAGTCTTAGATAAATAGAACATCTAAGTTGGCATGTTATAAGTCCAATTGAATCTAAATAAGATTGAATGACATCATTGAGCTTGTCAGTGATAGAGACAAACACCTAATTACTTTAAGTTTACTTATGAATTATTCTTATTTTTGTTGCTAATATAAAGATCTAAATATGGTTTTCAACATATGTGGTTCATTGTGATGTCACTGGGATACATAGTGGTCATTGCTTAAAACTAAATCCACGACTTCATCGTCAAGAATCATGTGGAGTGTGCATGTGATTAGGGGATCACCGAATTTGGTAAATAGAGCATCAACTAGGGGATCATGTGTTTCTACCATATGATGTTGTAATTTAACATGGTATCTCTAGAAGGTCTTGACAAGTTTTGAGAGGGGTGCATGATCTTCCATAAATTTCGCTTCCTTTTTACAAAACTCTAAAACTAGATTGATGAAGGCCTCAATTGCATTGTGAATAGTGGTTGTTTAAGGCATAGGTTCTTCTAACTACCTCATACACACATCAAAACTACCTACCCTAGTCTCGATGCCCAAAAGTGAAGCATCCATATTTGAAACTATTAGCTTATTTTTGAACATTAGTAATGTCATTGTAAGGTATTTTTGAGTTTCACTTTGGCACTATTCTTCCTTGAGTGTCATTTGTGATTATTCAACATGTTAGTTTTCACTCTTGCATTTTGAATAAGACATATATTCCCAACATGTGCTCATATTAGAATGATTTTTAATAATAATAATAATAAAATAATATCTAGTTTATGGTCAAAGTGTCACCTAAAACCAAACTAATGTATGAAACCTTCTTGTTTTTGGGTCATGTAAACACATCGAAATTGTGTAATTTAATCTCAATGTCCAAAAGAACAACATCTATATCTACACATATTAACTCTTTCTGAACATTGTGCAACATCTATATCTACAAATATTAAATCTTTTTTAAGATCAGCAATGTCAATTGTAAATTGTTTAGGGCTTCACTTTGACACCGTACTTCCTTGAATATCATTTAATTCAACATGTTAGTGTGCATTATTGCATTGTGAATAAGTCACATATGCCCAAACCATATGCGTCTTGGAATGATTTTTAATAATACTAACAATAATAATTCTTAAATACCACACAAGAAAGGTGGTGGCAAGAACAATCCTTTCAAATATGAGGTTGGAAGACCATTCCAAAGTAGGAACAATGGGAAAGAACCAAGAGCAAGAGACCAAGAAAAATGTGTGATTTGATGCTCGTGGCATAAGAAAAATACCAACGATGGATACACAAACATTATTTCAAATAAATACACAAACGCCATTTCAAATGGATACGCAGTGGGATACACAAACCTCATTTCAAATGGACACGCAGTGGGATACACAAACATCATTTCAAATGGATTGCAAAATAATTTATGTTTTACACCAGTTTTGTGTTTTCTTTGGCATTTGTCAATTGTTGTTGGAGATGCATATGGGTATCTGAGAACATGATCTCTTAACATAATTAAGGATGAATTCAAGTTCAAGAAAAATCACCATTATAAAACCCTTTTCCTCAGTCTCGATAAACCCTTTCCCTCACAGGTTTCCTTTCACTAAGGTCTCCAAAATCTTGATAACCACTCAAACCAAACCCTTGTTCCCCTTGCGACCAACTTCCTTGCACAGAGGTTTGGTCTCGGTCTCCTCGCTCAGAGTTATTCTTGGTCTCAATAACCACTAAAAATAAACCCTTGCGCCCTTCACATCTGGTTTCCTTGCGCAAAGGTTTGGTCTTGGTATCCTTGAGTAGAGGTCTCCTCTGTCTCAATAACCACTAAAAACACCAACAAACCCTTGCACCCCACACAACCAGTTTCCTTGTGCAAAGTTCTAGTCTCCATCTACTTGCACAGAGCTCTCCCCAGTCGGTCTCAGTATCCTTGCACAGAGCTCTCCCCGGTTGGTCTCAGTATCCTTGCACAGAGCTCTCCCTATTCGATCTCTGTCTCCTTGCACAAATCTCTCCTCAGTCGGTCTCGGTCTCCTTGCACAGAGCTCTCCCCATTCGGTTTCAGGCTCCTTGCAAACAACTCTCCCTGGTTGGTCTCAATGTGGAATTCAAATTACAATGTGGAAATTTTATGAGCGCGCAGGTTAGGATAGATTCGAATTGTAGTTTTGTTTGTTTTGTTTTATGTATATATATATATATATAGATAGATAGATATATAGATAGATAGATAAGAGTTTCTAACTAGTCGTGTCACTACTAATCTAACACATAGCCTATAACTTTAATAAACTCTAACCTTTCTAGTCGATATTCCCTAACCTTAAAAACCCACATATCCAGTAACCCACATTATAAAAATGACGATGGCGATGATGATGATGACAATGGTGATGAAAATGGAAATGTTGATTATGGTGATGACAATGTCAATGATGACGATGATGATGATGACGATGTTGACGAAAATGGAAATGTTGATTATGGTGATGACAATGTCAATGATGACAATGATGATGGACAATGACAATGACGATGATGATGAAGATGGCAGTGATGATGAGGAGTAGGATGTTGAAAATGTTGATTACTAGTGGTGACAATGTCAATGAAGATGATGATGATGAAAATGATCATCACAATGATAATATGATGATGATCACAATAATGGAAAGGACGATGATGATGACAATGACGATGACGACGACGATGATGATGATGACTGGGAAAATTATGATGAATACGATGATGATGACGACAATGATAATGATGACAATGACGATGACCATGATGAAAACAATGATGACGATGCTGATGACAATGTTGATTATGGTAATGAAAATTTGTTCAAACAATTTGCTTGGTCTCAACTTGCCACAATTTGTTCAAGCAACCCTCAAGGAAAGGCTTAAAACAAAGCCACTAGTAGCCAAGATAAGAGTTGTATTTGTTGGATGTTGTAGATAAATCTCATTTATATTCTTGTCATTAGGCACAAGGTGAGAAACTTGATTTTTTCCACTAAACCCTATAAAAAATAACATTTGAAGTCATTAAAGGTGAACATTCCATCCTTATTGATTCATTGCATTTATGTATGATGATTGTGCATTTTTATATGAAGAAAAAGTAACCATTGTTTCTAAGGGAACTGAAGGGAATTTGAACCAAGAATGGGTCTCAAGGTATAACCAAGGTCAAGGGAGGGAAATAAGGGACTTGTTCCCTAAGTGAACATTCTTAGGTTTAACTTCTATGAACAACAACTACAACCCACACAACTTCTCAGGATATAGTGTTGGACGAGTCCTTGAGGCATCACATAGGACCCTTGTAGGTTATTTTTGGACTATTTCAGGGATACAAGTACAATATAAATGGGGCTTGAGGGTTTGACATGAAGGTTAAGGGGGAAAGAAGGGTATTAAGCCCTAAATGAACCTTCTTGATCTCAAATTCCATGGTTAGGCTGGGAAGAAAAAACTTGGACCTTATTCCCTAAACATCACTTCTTACGATCAATCACCGTGAACAACACCTCCAAATTACCATAACACAAGCCCTATAAACTAAGGGGTTTTTAGCATCATAGTTGGAATATATGGACTCCATTATGAGGTTTTTTTTCACTGAGTATATATCATAGGATCTTGACCATGATCGAGGAAGGAAAACAAGTTGTGCCTCAAGATATTATTGAATATTCTTGAGCTCAAGAGCCTTGATTAATGACTAGTGCTTGAGCCAACACATGAGTCCATTTTATGGGTTGATTTAAAGCCTATGAGTGTGTTATATGAGTTAAGAATTAACACCGATGCATGTTGGAGGTAAGGGGTTAAGTTATAGAGGATAGTGGTTATGAATTATAAGGGTATAATGGTTATACAAGTGATGGGTTATATTAGGGTTTATAGAGATTAGGTGTGATTGAGTTATAATAGTTAGGTGTTAGGTGTCTTAAGGTAATCCCTTAATTCATATACCAAAACTTGATTATCTCCTAATAAATCATCAAGCATAGACATCAATACTAAGCCTGTCACCTACTATGGAAAAAGGAGAAGTCTTTTATAAAAATTCCTTTCAATGTTTTCCATTTCCATGTCTCACCTTTTTCCTCATATACCTTGTACCATTTATATGTTATATATTCTAATATTGTATTTTGGAACATATGTGGCCATAACATCTCATCACAATGTCCAATTAGATGAGTGTATTCTCTAATATTATTCTAAAAAACAAGTGGTATTTCCCTTATTGATAAGAAATATTTGAAATTATCCTTGGGGATAGCTTCAATACTCCAACATACCCTCTCTCTAGAGTCATATATTTCCATCCACTATTCATAGATCTCAGTGTTCGAATTATAACCCATAGATATTAAGGACCCTTAATGCACCTCTCCCATGAAATTAGGTTTAATATGGTCATCATTTTTATTTAGGGCCCAATACAACTCCTTAATTCCATATTATTCTTCCCACTATTTTTACCAAGGTTTATGTTCCTCAAGGTATAGAGGTATGATAATTCTTCTTCCATTTCCTTTGAGGTTTATCTTATCCTTCTCTATAGAGATTGTTTCTTTCATTTTTCTTCCCCAAGGTCTTCCCACAAGGTCTGCATACACCATATGTTCTTCAACTAGGTGGATGATATCAAATTTCGTAATGTTTGATATTCCCATAATGCTTGATTTGACACCTTTGTACAACCCAATAGGTTCTATAAACCTTTGGTCATATAACTTCGAAAAATTTATAGAATTGACCAAGTGGGATCTCCCCATCTAAACATTTCTAGACTTGACTGGTGCTCGAGAAAAAACATTAGTACATTGTATGGGATGTTTGTTATTCCCTTCTATAGAATTGTTGTCGGAACAATCTTGAAATTTGACATGGAACTTCAAATACACCCATCACAAATTTCTTCCACCGACCCCGCACAGTGAGCAGTGAATGGGGCCAACGCTGGAATGTTTTCAATCTGTGCCCGTATGCATTGAAATTTGACATGGTTAGACTAGATAGTTGCCTTGAAGATATGGGAGGGTTTCAATACTTAAGGATGTTTGATGTCCCCACATAATATTTGAGATCATCCATGTTTAACATAGTTACCAACTTAACAAGAACTCTCTAGAGTTCTCATTTTTTGGGGCGTCCAAATTTTTACCTTGTTTTTAAAAATGGTGCTACTGATAGCACCCCCTCTCTGTTTTTAGTTGATTTTTGATATTTTTAATTTTTCGATCCACAATGTTTCTGCATTATTTTTTTAAATGCTCATTTTTTTTTTTTTATCTATTTTCATTTCTCTCTCTC
>ML787602.1:661151-681888 GCA_009831015.1 Picea engelmannii | reverse complement strand
ATATATATATATATATATATATATATATATATATATATATATATATATATATATATATATATATATATATATATATATATAATTACCATGGGACGATATTCATATGATTCCTCGTCCATCTGCCCATATTTTCTACAATGTTTTTTAGTTGTTGCTATTAAAACTCTTTCGGGACATCTAGTACAACAATTTTTGCAAGAACAATAAAATTTATGATCACCCTTTTCACCCTCTTTAATTTTTTTCCCACCTCTAATTTTTTCTGACATTCTTCCCCACAGACATATACTGAAAAAATACTCGTTTTTTGTTTGCCAAGAAGACGGGCTTATACCCTTTTTGAACTGTCGTTATTATAGAAAACTTGTCGTAACATTCGTAAAATGAAACACGTGTATACATTTTATAACGTCGCAATTCCAACGATAGTTGAACAAGTCAAATTTGACTTGGTCAAATATTAGGTGACCGTTGGGGTGGGGAAAACCTAGTGTCCATAACGTCACAAGTGCGGCGGATATTTCACCAACGTCACAAGAGAGACAAAAATGCAATGTCGTCGCAAAAGCGACATCCTCCTAAATTCATCGCAAGAGAGACATGTTTTTGTAGTATGTCGCAAGAGAAATGTTATCAGGAAATATGGAGAAAAAAATTTAAAATTTCCTCTATTTTTCGACAGTATGGCCAATTTTGTCCATAACGTCGCAAATATAACGTTGAAATTTTTGCAATATGTACTAGTGTATTGAGCGAGTTGCAAAAAGGGTAAGAAGGTGCATGTAAGAAAATTTTCTTCTTTTCCATATACTATAAATAAGGGAGATTTATTGATAGAAGACTTGGGGTGACTCTGTTAGAACACATGACATTTTGGAGATCCAAGTACTAGTTCCTTTGGTGGTCATTGACAGTTTCTTGAGGATTTTGATTAGGTTTTTCTCTCAAGATCAAATTCATTCAATTTCAAATAAGAAAATTATTTGACATTATAAAAATTCTAAAGACTCAAGGACTCCAAACCTAGTGACAATATGAGATTCAAGGAACAATGTCACCTAGTTTTCGTTGATTTTCTTGAGGGGGATTGATTATGTCCATCTGGTGAAATAATATGTAGTTGTCAAGATATACTTGTGCAGCTAAGAAGAGTTAGGATTAATCTCCCCAATTATGTACATGCCCCATTATTGAAAAGGGCGTTCTATGATCACAAGTTACAGGGGAAAATAAACTTTCTTTTCTCTCCCATCTGACTTTTGACATTTCAAGAATTTCCTTGCATATGAGTGAGAATCCTTGAACATATTAGGCCAATAATAACCTTCTCCAAGCATCTTGTGAGCAATGGTGTCACCTCTGAAATGCCCACCAAATGGGCCGTCATGAAGTTCACACATAACCTTTTATGCATCTCTCTTCTCAAGACATCTCAGGAAAACACCATCATAATTATTCCTGCATAAAATTCCTTGAATGATCTAATATTGAGATGATTTGAGTCTAAGATATGATATCCTCTTCTTCAGTTCCAGATAATGTGGGGCTGACCCATGCGTTAAGTAATATTTCATTTCAAAATACCATTGGTCTAAGTTGACAAAAATGTAACAAACTTCTCTTTTGAAAAGTTCTTAATCTTGATATAATGCATATTCTTGCACTTCATCCCTTGTTGATTCAACAACCATTTTACATAACACCTGACCCTTGAGAATTTTGGTAGGAATAATCTCCAGGTCATATTCTCGTAGGGTTTCTATCCAATTAGCCCTTTTCTCTCCAAGATCTTTCTACACCAAGATGTTTCTTACATCAGGATATGGAACAATGACCTTAGTCCTTGACTTGATCAAGTAAGGCCTGGAGTGTTTTACAACTTTGAATGCAACATAGGCATGCTTTTCTACTTCTGGGTGATTCAATTCTGCTCCTTGTAAACCCGAACTCATAAAATCCATGGGGAATTCATCACCTTATTGATTTTTCTGAGTTAGAATAGTTGTAAAAGAAATGTCTAAAGCAAAGGTGTAGAGAATGAACTCTCAACTGAAATTTGGACTTAATAATGAAAGAACTTGTTCTATTTCTGATTTGATTTTATCAAAAAAAAAAAAAAAATCCTTAGGTCCCCATTTGAATTCTGCATTCTTTTTAATCATGTCTTGAAGGGGTTTCACTGTCTTCGAAAATATAGGGACACATATTCTCATACAAATTATCCTCCCTGGTAAGAACTTCATAGCTTTTTTGTTATGGGGAGGGGAAATTTTGGCAATAGTTTTAGTTCTTTCATGTTCGATTTTCATACCATGCTTTGAAACCATAAAACCTAAAAGTTTTCCCTCGTCGACTGGAAAAATAGATTTTTTAGAATTGAAGGAAATACCATACCTATTCCATCTATTGAATACTCTTCTCAAATAGGCTATATGGTCTTTTTTATTTCTGGAGAATATAGTAACATCATCTATATTCATGTTGACCAAAATCGGTCACCTATATTTTCTCTCTCTTGGATTAATAAAAAAAATGATATCGAAAGAAGACAATTTTTGAACTCTTATAATTTCATAGTGTATCCTTCAGTCTTAGTTTCGCCATGCATTTTTCAGATGAAAAATCCAAGTTTGTATGCTCAAGATATCTAGGTTTCAGTCAAACATGCAAAATGGTGCTACTTCTATGTGGAATAAAGCTAATCTCTTGGAATTGCATTTAATTTTTTGGGTCCAAGACCCTAGTTTTCTTCATTAAATTTTTAGCCCAAGACCCTTAAAAAATCTTGTTGTGCTAGGTTTAAAAACCATACAAATATTCTATTATATCGCTCATGGGCACCCGCCATACTTATCACCCACCATACTCTTTATCTCCCCTTCTCTTTTCCCTCCTTTCCCATTTCCCACACTTAGAATTTTTCCTAAATTTTTCTCCTCTCCTCTCATTTACCTCTCCCATATTTAAATTATTTTTGAAATTACCCATTACTCCATTTCCTTTCTTATTTCCCCTCTCAAAATTTTTCCTAATTGTTTCTCCTCTCCTCTCCTTTACCTCTCCCATACTTAGATTATTTTCAAAATTACCCATTACTCCATTTCCTTTCTTATTTTGCCTCTCCTATTTCTTCCATAGTTTTTTCACCTTATCTCTTCCCTTACCCTTTACTTCCTTCTTTATTTAACACTTAACTTTTTTTTTGTTTACTCTGTATTGCGTTCATGGGGGCAGACATCCACCATTCCTAACCCCCTTGCTTCCCTCACCGCGACTCTGCTCCTACCCATCTTCTTATTTATCCATCCTTTCTCCTCCCTTACCCCCTTACCCATACTTAGATTATTTTTAATTCCCGGACTCCCTTACCCCCTCACATCCCTCACCCCGAGAGTTTGTTATATACATTTCCCACCCCCCTCACTTCCACTCCCCTCAAATTACCCCCCCACTTAACTACCCATATATTCTCTCTCACAAATCCCTCCTCACACTTTACCATTATTTTAAACCTTTCACATTTAAACTATAAACCAAACCAATAAGAGCATGACAATTGTCATCAAATAAACCCATCTTCCACCTATCTTATAATTTAATATTTTATTCCCCAACCAATACAACTCTTACATATGGTAGCTGATGGAGGAATGCCACATGGCATCCAATAAGAACATTACACATGGCAGTTTATGAGAGTTACACATGGCACAATCTTATTGGATACATATGGAAGATTTTTGACTTATCATACAAAGACATGTGGAAGCATACCAATGGAAACACATGATATTTTATGCCTGACTCATCAGTGCTAACGGGGCAGATAAAAGGTTGACTTGGCATGCAAAATTATATTTTATTAATCAATTTCGAAGGGAGGTAATTTAACTCCTTCGATTCTTCTTCTTTGTTCCTTGTCAAGTGTATGTTATACTTAACATTATATATCACTAAGACTGTTATACTCCCATGCATGTGGGATGAATTTTATGAAGAAAAATTGAAATTTTCATGGAGAGCACGAAATTCATCCAAGGGCCCATATTTTCCCAAGACATTTGATTGACGGTGGCCAAGTCACGATTTTGTAGAGACCATAACTTGAGATCCGAGTGTCGGAATCGCGTAAAATTTATATCGTTGGAAAATTATTTCGATGAAGAAGATGATAGTATAGGTTTGAAGGGTTTAAAGCTGCTACATTTTCCCCATAAATTAAAATATTAGCTAGCTTCATTTTTAATGGGCGTGTGTGACAACTCAACTTCACGAGCTCATATCTTGAGATCCGGGCGACGGATTTGGGAAAAATTTATATCATTGGAAAGATAAGATTATGAATATCACATATGAAGTGATTTATATGGCTAAAAATTTGATTATAAATTTCATAAATTTAAAACACATTCCCCCTATTTTAAATGGCAATTAGTTAAATTGTGAAAATAAAATTTTATTTAAAAAACTTTATTAAAAAAGAAAAAGGAACCATTTTGAGTATGCGTATATTAATTATGTAAGTTCATTAATAAGGAATTAATGATAATTTAATTAAGGAGAGTACTTCTGGAAATAAAATAATTTTAAGAGAAATTCAAGAGAGGAAAAATCCTAACTACTCAAGTAGTTAGAAGATCTCATTTTAAAAAGAGAAGAAGGGCTTCATCAAGTGTTCCATAATCAAAATTGTCAGAGGGGCAGAGAATAAGATCAAAGGAATAAGAAGGTTCAACCATGAATATATAACCAGGCTTCTAATCAATGAAAATATATCTCCATGTTCTCCACTCTTTCTCTTCTTCTACACCATTTCTCATAGCTTTATGCTTGAATATTTGAATTGGGAACAAAGCTGAGTTCTGAGTTTTGTTCTTGTATTCTTCAAAAGACTTTATTTATATGATCATAGAGTATTTACAACCATATACATGCCTTCCAAACATTTTTTAATGAAGAACACCTTTCATGAATAAAACTCCACAAAGAATTCCTTCGAGGTTGATTTCAATTGTATCTTGTAACTTTGAGTCTTAAGTATAAGGTATTTGCGATTGACCTATAAAATTATCTTCTTGATATTGATAGTAATACTCTTTTAAAATTCTTTGATATGATCAAGTTATTCTCTCCTATTTCTCGTGAAGAAGATATGGATGTATTTGTATGTAATTAAGAAGATTGTGTATGTGATGCTGATCACAAATAAGTTCTGCTATTGAAGCCCTCCTTCAATCTTTTCTTATTGTAAATATATTTCTTCCTGCATATAAAGATTATATTAAATTATTGAAGAACTAAATAATTTTGTAATTTCAAGCAATAAATATCTAGGGTTTTCTACCTTAGCATTCTCCTAATCCATGTTCAACAACACATGTATTCCAACAGAGGATGAACACCTTCAATAACCACTCACACAACCAGATCAAAGATCAACAGACCGATGTTTTGACATGGTAAAACCCCTACGAGGAAACATCCATGGCCCCAGCCAATGCGGCCACTTGGAGCAGTTTATTAATGAAAAAGAAAAAGATTACAAAGAGATTTTACAAGAGAGTTTCTCACAGTCAATCATAGGCAAATGACCCTCCATGCTCTTTAAATAGAGATCATGGACCAATCATATGTTAAGACACGAATCAATGGTTGTGAAGATCGAGGAGAATATGAGCCGTCATATCACTCTATGTCAGGAACATATTGTGACCGTCATATTTCCTAACTACAAATGAATACTAATGAATACTAAAGAAACACACTAAGAAACACACTTTTACCTAACGACACATTAGAACAAGTAGATCTTAACTAACTCCTAAGTGTCTAAATATCCTAACATCCCCCCTTAAGAACAACTTGGGATAGGATTGAAAGATTTACAATAGTGACACAATATAAAAGGAAGGAGGAATTAGATCCTATCCCCCCTTGATGATAACTTCCTGAACTCCGAACATAGATCGAAGTTTGGAAAACTTCTCTTTTGTAAGAGACTCTATGAAAATGTCTACAACTTGATCTTCTGTAGGGAAAAATAACACTTCAATAACTTGATCATGAATATACTTTCTGATAAAGTGAAAATGTAGCTCGATGTGTTTGTTGCGTTGATGCTGAACTGGGTATTTTGCGAGCTTGATGGAACTTTGATTGTCGCACCAAAGGCCGATCAGATGCTACTGCTGGAATCCAAACTCTGAAGGAATCTGTTGAAGCCATAAGGCTTCTTGACTTGAATTTACTGCTACTCAGTACTCTACTTCTTTTGTAGAAAGTGCAATAGCCTATTGTTTCTTACAGGCTCATGTGATAGTTCCTAAACCAAGGCTAAAAACATAACCTGCAATATACTTCCAATGATCAAGGTCACCGACCCAATCTGAATCAGTGAAACCAACCAATAAAGGAGTCCCCCTGAACTGTAATGTATCCTGAACTGAATTGTACCACAGACATAGCAAAGTATCCTTTTAGATAATTTCCAATAGCTTTCATGGGGTGTTTTCATATACCAGGAAACAAGACCAAAAACAAAGGAAAGATCAGGATGAGTATGAGTCAAGTATAAGAGTCTACCAACTAACTGATGATATAGAGTGGCATCAACTTCAAAATAAGTACAGGTAGCAGTAAGCTTGACTCTAGACTGGAAGGGAGAAGGGGCTAGTTTACAATCATCCATGTGAAAGCAACGAAGAAGTTCACAAGAATACTTAGACTGGGAAAGAAAAATTACTTCATTGGTTTGCAAAACTTGAAGGCCAAGGAAATAGTGCAAAAATCCTAAGTTTGTCATTTCAAATTTCTTCTTAAGGGTGGTTTTCACATGGTTTAAAAGTTTTGAGTCACTATTAGTAAGGATAGGGTCATCAACATAAAGGAAAAGGATTATGAGATGGATTCCTACTTTCTTGGTATAGACATTAGAATCAGAATGACATCTAGAGAATTCAGTGTCAATAAGAAAGTTGTCCATTTTGGCATACCAAGCTCAGAGAGTTTTCTTAAGGTGACAAACAAGGCTAGAGTCATTCTGGACATAGCCAGGAGGTTGTTCCATGTAGATTTCTTCTTGCAAATATCCATGCAAGAAGGCAGATTTAACATCCATCTGATGGACCTACCATTTATGTGAGGCAACAAGGGAAAGAACAAGGCATATGTAATTCATTTTGGCTACAAGGGAAAAGGTTTCATTATAGTCAATTCCTTCAACTTGGGAAAATCCTTTGGAAAATAACTGAGCCTTGTGTCTTTCAATATTTCCATATGATGCATACTTAGTTCTATAGGCCCATTTACATCTGAAAATTTTATTTCTTTTGGAAGAGGTACAAGATCCCAAGTATCATTTTCCATTAAAGAACGATACTCTTCATTCATTGTTGTATCCCAATATGGATGACCTAAAGCTTCTACAAATGTCTCTGGATCATGAGTCTTTGAAACTTGAGCTAAAAGAGAAGAGGCTCGTTGGAACTATGAACGTGTCTGACGTTGATATGAAGGATCACCAAAAACATCACCAACTTCTTCTCATGTTGAACAAACCCATCTAGGAAGTGGTGGATCTAGTGTTGGTTCAGGTTCAAAGGACTCATCAGGAGGAAGGTGAGCAGGAGGAGGTGGATTTTCATCCTCATTGTCATCATCTGAAGAAGAAACCAGAAAAGGAATAAAAGAAGGCATAAATGCTAAAAATGAATTGCAGGCCGAAGAAGGCACAAATGTCGAATTAGGCTCACAAGCTAAGAGAGTTTCATCAAATTTAACATGTCTTCTAATAATAATTTTATTACAATGTGGTTGAAGAAGTCTATAACCTTTGACATGTTCAAAATAACCAACAAATACACACTTCTCACTTTTAGGCTGCAATGTTTTCCTTTTCTCATCAGGACTATGAGCCCATGTTATACTGCCAAATACACGGAAGTGACTTACATCTGGTTTAATTTTAGTCCAAGATTCTTCCGGTGTTATATTTTTAAGAGCCTTTGTGGGAGTGCGATTTACTATGTAATTTTCACATTTGATGGCTTCCACCCAATACTTTAGACTTAATCCCTTAGATTGGATCATACAATTAGCCATTTCTTTTCATGTGTGGTTCTTTCTCTCAGCAACACCATTTTGTTGTGGTGTATATGGAACAGTGTGTTGCATTTGGATGCCCTGTGTAGTGTAGTAACTTGTAAAATTATTGTTCACATATTTTCCTCCATTATCTGTTCTTAACCTTTTAATTTGATGTCCAAATTGCTTTTCTACAAGGGCCTTGTAGGCCAAAACCTTGTCAAAAAATTATCTCTTAAGTTTTAAAAATTAAACCCAAGTACGTCTAGAAAAGTCATCAATGAAAGTTAAGAAATACTTGCACCCAGAAAAAGAAGGAGAAGAAAGTGGACCACATAAATCATTGTGAACAAGCTGCAAAGGGCCTGAGGCGTGCCAAGAGGCATGTTTGTCAAAACTGTCTCGATGATGTTTGCCCAGAACACAACCGGCACAAACACCATCTCTACATGAAACAAAAGGAAGACCGGTCATCATCTGTTGATTACATAGTTGCTACAATGAGCGATAATTTAGATGACCAAACCACTCATGCCAAAGTTTGTTCAAGTCATCACTATGAGCAACAAAAACTGATGAAAAATATGATGACCCAAATTTTTCAAACTTGTACAACCTGGTAATATCATCAACAATTCCAGTTGCAAGAACATGCTTAGGATATTTTAGATCCTTGATTACAACTTGGTGAGGTGAAAACTCTATGGTTTTACCTTCACCTATATGAGTGATTTGAGATACTGATAGAAGGTTACAAGAAATACTTGGAACACATAACACATCATTGAAATGACCATTTTCTACTTAAATTGTTCTAGATCCTTCAACACTAAGAGATCTATCATCACCAACAAATATGTTCTTGGTGTTACATTCATTTAGAGCAGAAAATATGTCTCTATCCATAGCCATATGATAATATGATCCAGAATCAATAAGCCACTCATCGGAAGAAGAAGTAGAAGTTGTATTGAAGGAGAAACTAGAAGTAGAAAGTGCATGTCCACGAGAAGATGAAGAAGAATTAGAATCAATATTGATGTTGTGCTTCTTCATCGCTGCTTCTAAAGCTTCCATATTAACATTTTGACTCATCATGACCATCTTTATCACAAAGGTTGCAATGTATGTTAGTCTTCTTATTTTTATTTTTTGATCCTTTGTCACCATTAGGAGCGAAAATTGTTTGAGTGGGTTTGGGACCCTTATGTAGCTTGTTGTTGTGGCGAGGATGTTGCTTCTTAGTATTCTTGGGTTTATCTTTCTGATGGATGACTAAGGCTTTGTTGGAGGTACCTGCAGTGTTGATCACTCCAAGTTGTACAAGTTTATCTTTCTCTCTAATCAAAGCATCAAAAAAGTTCTCAAGAGTGGTTTTTTGATAAGCTATCCTTAGAGCCTCTTGCATGGAATAAAAGGTATATACAAACACATAATATGCACTACCTAGCTTAGAAAGAATAAGATATATGCAACAATACTCTTTTATCTCTATCTTACATTCTTCACGTAAAATTATGAGTGTTTTAAACTTAGATAGATAGTCTTCAATGCAATGAAAATCACTTCGACTTAAACTTAGTACTTGATTTTCTAACTATTTTGCTCGAATAATATAGTGTTTACAAAACAAAGATTCAATCTTTTCCCAAGCTTCTTTGGGTTTATCAATTTTTTGAAGGTGGAACCTTAAATCAGGAGAGATGGACATTCTAATTAGTCCACGTGCTTCATCATTTCTATTTGCCCATTTGACTTTCTTATCAACATCAATAGGTTATGTTTCCTTTCCCAAGGTAATCTGGTACAAGCCCTTACTTCTTAACAAATCCTCCATATGGGATTTCCATTGGAAGTAGTTGATGTTGGTAAGAAAAATATTACTTGAAGAAGACATATTAAATATGTAGCTAATATGGGTTTAAAAACTGAAACTAATGATCTGGATGGAAATATCTCGAAAACTTAGGCTGTTTTAAAAAAATGGCACTGAAAACAGACTTCGGATGTGAAAGTTATGCCCTTTTAAAAAAAGGCATCAACGGTAACTAAAAGACCACGTGATGAAGTGACCCACTTTTATAAAAAGAAGTGGGGATCACTTTTACAATAAAGTTACTTTATAAAAGAAAAAGTAAATGCAAAATAAATAACTCTAAAATATTAAAGATACTTATAGTGATTTACTTTTATACTTGAAGTGAAATACACTTTACAATGGAGCATGAACTTTTTCAAAAAAAAGTAACAAAAAGAGAGACTTGAACTCAAGACCTCTTACTTAATAAGGAAACTTTTAACCAAATGGGCTAGAAAAACATATCATATTGTTTAGCAAGACGATTGTTGTTGTTGTTGTTGAAGACGACCTTGGAGAGCGTGCTAAAAAAACTATTTTCACACAAGAAATTTTTTTAGCTTCTTGATGACAACAAGGATCAGATCTCAGTCAGCTTACCTGGAAAATGCATCTTTTTCTATCTATTTCTGATTTGTCAATATCACACATGGCACAGGGCAAAGAGCATATGTAGATCTAAAAGAGTAGCAACCCGAAAACAAACAGTATAAAACCAAAATAATACTCTGAAAAAATATTGTTGTTGTTGAAGACGACCTTGGAGAGCGTGCTAAAAACAATTATTTTCACACACGAAAATATTTCGCTTCTCGATGACAACAAGGGTTAGATCTCGGTTAGCTTACCCAAAAAATGTATATTTTCCTATCTATTTCTGATTTTCTGAGATTGCACAGGGCACGGGGAAAAGAGCATACACATATCTAAGAGAGTAGAAACTCGGAAACAAACAATATAAAATCGAAATAGTACTCTGTCAAAAATTTAAAAAGGGCGTATTCGGGCTTTATACCTCTGGATCTAGTTGAAATGGTCGTATATTGGGAAAACGAAAACCTTTTTGAGTGAAACAAAAAGCATTCCTGAATAAAACGAGCGCTTTGGACGCAATGAAACATGCCTCTTATCCCATAAATGTATGAAAATGATATCAAATAGAGATGAGTCAACTCAGCTTCATGATCTTGATCTACAACCGGAGAAGGTCTTCAAATAGGCTATGATACCATGTTCGAAAACACAGGTATTTGAATAGAGGATGAACACCTTCAGTAACCATTCACACAACTAGATCAAAGATCAACACACCGATGTTTTGACATGGTAAAACTCCTACGGGGTAACATCCACGACGCCAACCAACATGGCCACTTGGAGCAGTTTCTTAATGCAAAAGAAAAAGATTATAGTGAGATTTTACAAGAGTGTTTCTCACAATCGATCATCGACAAATGACCCTCTATGCTCTTTAAATAGAGATAATGGACCAATTAGTTGTTAAGCCACATATCAATGGTCATTAAGATTGAGGAGAATATGAATCGTCAAATCATTCTATGTCGGGAACATATCATGATCGTCATATTTCCTAACTACAAATGCATACTAAAGAAACACACTTTTACCTAACGACACATTAGACCAAGTAGATCTTAACTAACTCCTAAGTGTCTAAATATCCTAACAATTCAAGATATCACAAATATATATTTTTTCCAAAGAGAAGTACCACCCGTCTAAAAACATAGGGGGATTCATATTCTTGTGAGGTTTTCATTTTAGTCCTGAAAGATTCAATTGTCAACAATACACCATAACACATTCTCCAATCAGGGCTCTAAAAGCGATATACATTGCTCTTTAGAAATTTTCCCTATCATTGATCAAACCAAATAACATCTTAATGTATGCATAAGTTCCCCATTTATTCCAAAATGCAATTTTCGGTTGATCATCATGGGCCACCAGAACTTGGTTATAACAAAAAAATCCATCTAAAAGTGAGAGAATCTCATAAGCAAATACACATTGAAGGATTTGCTCCAATGGTGGCACTGGGTAGTCATCTTTCTCAAAGGCTCTATTCAAGTTCCTGAAATTGATGCATAGCCTTATGTCTCGATTCTTTTTCCTTATTGGTACAAGATTAGAAATCCACTAAGTACATATGACTGGCAATATAATATTGGTAGCTAACAACTTGTTTAGCTCTCCTTTGACCTGAGGCTCAAGACCGGGGTGCATCTTCCTCAACTTTTGTTGAAAAGGTTTTGTTTGAGGCTTTACTGGAATAATGTGATGTCTAATTTTGGTGTCATACATATTGACATCTTCATATATCCATGCAAAGATGTCTTTATATTCCTTGAATAACTTGATGTAAGTTTTTTTTTTCTTCGGGAGAATAGTTCTTTCCCAAATTGATTTTTTGAGGTGTAGTGATCATTCCCATATTTACCACTTCAAACTGCATTGATGAGCTATTGGTTTTGCAATTTGTTGCTTTCTTGAACTTATCTTGGAGATCATAAAGCTTCTCCAGTCTCACCACATTCTTGGGGATATTGTTGGCCAAACTAGATTGATTTCTTGGTTGAGCTTGATCAGTATCATCAGTGTTCATCATTTGATTGTGTTGACCTTCATCAATAACATAGTCTTTGAATGTGTCTTTGAGGTGCTAGAAGCTAATTGTTGATCATCATCAAAGACTCTCCAACTAATGATGTTGTCTGGAATTGAAGGCTTGTACAAAATTTCAATAGAGAAAGTGTCATGAATCAATCCATCCGAAGGTATTAATCTAGATGCAACATTCGCTAGTAGGTCAGCATCATAGTTTAATGAGCGGTGAACATAACTAATACTAAATGCATCAAAAGACTTAATTAGTTCCCATACTCCTAACTAATAATGCTTGAGATGACCTGAAAGAAAATGGATGGTTTTTCTTAATTGCGTTATGACAATTTCATAATCACCAAATACCTTAATTTTCTATGCTTTCAAGTCTACTGCCTTTTTCAATCCTTGTAATAAAACTTCATATTCGGAAGTATTATTGGTGCATTGGAATTCTAGTCTACATGCAAAATATGTTTTCTTTCCTTTTAGATATTTGAGTATGCAACAAACACCTGCACCTTCTAAAGATCTAGATCCATCAAAAAATAGCATCCACATATCAAGATCTCCCTTTTTGGGTTCAATAATTGATTTTGAGTTTTCAATTTTTTTAGGATTAGTGGGGATAGTAGAGTTAATGAGCATCTCTAATCTATCTTCAGGAATTATGTTATACTATACACTAGAAGCAATGTTAGTCAGATCTACTTTATTGCATTTGGGTTCGACAATTTGAGTGCAATGAATGATTTCAGATTGTGTATCAGATTCTGCAAAAGAAGATGTTTCATATGCGTAATTCCCAAAAAATGTGTCAGATGCATAATTTCCCAAAATTGAATTGTTAAACATCACAGATTCATTTGGGTCGTTCACATTAGTCACTACATGATTCGTGTATTTCTGCCTATCAATTATGATCTGATTACGTTTTCCATTGAAAGGGAGCCATAAATGTGACCAATTAGTAGAAAAATATCCATTTAGCATAGCAGACCAATCTCTACTTAGAAGCATGCATAATTATCATGTATGTCTACAACAATAATGTCAATAGTTTGATGAATTTTAGGATTAGGAGACTTTCTAATCAAAACGTTCTTTAGTTCCCCAATAAATTTGACCTTGGTCCTATCCAACTGTATAATTTAGATGTCAGATGCCTCAAGTTTGACATTAATCTTTTCACGCACTTTAAGAGGCATAACCTTTGAAGATGATCCCGATTCTACCGTGCGGTTATGAACATTCCTATTAAATTTTTCAAAAGTAATGAGGAAATGTGGGGTAGTGGATCTTGACCTTTGTCCAGTTAAGGATGTGTTTGTAGATACCTAACTCTTAGATGAAGTATCTTTGCTAGATGGGCTTGCTTTGGTTGTTCCTTTTTTGGTCCCAGCATCTATTTATTTAGTGCCAATGGAATCCTTTCCCTGTAGAGTTTTAACAAAATTTTATTGAATTTGTGGGATTTTCATAAGCTCAAACATGAATATGTTGGATTTAGTTTTCTTCAGATATTCCAGGAAATCATATTCCAATCTTGTTGGCATCATAGATGAAACATTTTGTTTAAGTGTTTGATTGGTAGTTTTTTGGTTGGAGGGTGTTGTTTTCAGAAGATTGGGAGTAGTGGCATTGGCTGGAGACGATGCTTGTTTGGTACTAGAGATGGTAGTTGCAAGAGTATTAGAAGTGTTTGGGATGTCAGATCAGGTAGTTTTGCTTGCACTTCTAATCATTACAACATTTTGGTACATGTGTACTTCCTTTGTCTATTCTTCCTCCCCACCATAAGCGATATCCCAGAAAGAATTTAGTTGTTTTTCTTCAGTTTCTTGGGACTCCTAAGGTTTTTCTTATTGTTCTTGATTCTCCTCTTCTTCATCCTTGAATTCAGTCATGTTTTCTGTTGCCAAAGTTTGTAAGGCTTGGAAAATATATTCCATGTTAATACCATCTGTTTGAGAAGGGTTGGCTTTATTGGTTGGGGGAGTGTTTTTATCTTTCTTGAGAGGAAATATAAAAAAAATCTTCTGGCTAGAAGATCCTTCTCCACCACTCTTCTTCAAATCTACCAGCTCATTGGAGAGTTTCTAAAAAATCCTCTAGAGAG
Source organism: Picea engelmannii (assembly GCA_009831015.1). Lineage (NCBI taxonomy): Eukaryota > Viridiplantae > Streptophyta > Pinopsida > Pinales > Pinaceae > Picea > Picea engelmannii. The sequence continues at coordinate 667,204 of ML787602.1, read as the reverse complement.
ATTCCATATCCATGGAATCATAATTCTTCTTCTCTTCTAGGGGTTTGGACACAATTACTTTAGCTTTACCTTTATCTTTAGATGACTCTACTCTAGGATTTCTTTTTAAACTCATCACGTTTTTTTCAACTTTAACAGATTCCTATAATGCTTATTCAAGGGTGGATTTCTTAGCATTCTTAACAAACATCACCATGGAAATAGGTAGACCATAGGTATAGAATTCAATGGAAATGTCTTCAACAAGTTTAGAGGCTCGTGGGATGCATCTCAGTAGAGTAAGGAAACGTTGATTGTAGTCATTCACCTGTTCCTTAGAATCCATTTTGACTCTTGACGGTTCTAAGACGAGAGGTTCTAGTGTCTTATTTTCTCCGAACTTCCTAAGGAAGATAGTTTTGAATGTTCTCCAGTCAATGATGGAAGCTTCTTCTAAAGAGAAGAACCATGTAGAGGGTCTATTTTCAAATGTAAGGGGGAACAATTGAATCTTTGTGCCAAATGATTTGGAGTCTTACAAAAAGTAAGAATTTCTTAACGTGGTCTTCAACCAAATCTCTTCAGTCAAGGTCAAATTTTGGTAAAATTTTATACAGATGTTTGGGCATGTCATGAACAATCACTAGGACAAAGACCACATCAGGGACCAGAAAAGGTTGATAGGGAGGGGGATATTGATTAGCATTATCCCCAACCATGTTTGTAAGTTAGTACAAGATTATCTAGAGTGGGTTGTTTGCAGGTTCAATTTCGTGTTCCTTTTCTTCCTTCAAGTCTTCTTTCGACTCATTTCTTGGTGTGTAAGGTGGGGATTGATGAGGAGAGGGAGGTATACCACTGGAACCACCATCTAGTATGTAACGTTCAAGGTCAAAATCGAAGGTCTCTTAAAAATATGATATATCTTGAGGTATGTGATATCCATAGGTTCCTATAGAAGGATTGTATTGATATGCGTAAGGGTCGATAACAAAGGGATATTCATTGTGAGGATGTTCCTGAACTTGAGGCAGTGAATAGTCAATGGGGATATGTCCCATCTATCTACTCATTTTTCTAGTTAAGGCGTGGTTCACATGTTCCTGGGATTTCCTCATAATGGTATTAACCTCTAGGGGGTTTAATATGCGGAGTTGAGGTGAAGAAAATGTGGACTCGGGATGAGTGAAAACACATTGAGTACTGGCCTGAGTCATTGTATTCACATCATACGAAGAGGGAAGTGTAATGTTCTCAGAATAAGGTGGATGAGAATCACTGGATAAAGAAGTGCTAACTTGCAGAACAGGAAGGGTTTGTGTTTCTCTTTGTAGCCATTTAGTTCTATGGACCTCCTTCTAGCACCATTTCTGTTGACGGGCCAGAATGATCCATTCAAGAAGGTAAGAGAGAACGCCCAATGGAAGGTCCCAATTAGACCCACTCTCATTTGAAGTAGTGTTTCTGACTAGATTATGGCATGGTTACCAAACTAACTAACTAACTAATTAAATATGAATCTAAAAAGTGGAGGTTCTCAGATGAAATAAAACCGTAAATAACTACTTCTAGGATAATATGAGTATCTACAATCCTAACATGCACGTCTATTCTACTCTATTCTAACCTATCCTGATCAGGAGAAAAATAAAAGATGAGTGCATTGAAATGTGTGTATTACTTGTGCTAAATAAAATCATATAAGAAAGAAACATGAAATCTTAACAATACAATAAGTTAGAAACAAATAATTAATTAATTCACTAATTGATCATATTGTTGTTGCACTTAAAGTAAAAATTATGATGACTGTAAGCTAGTTCATAAAACCAGCATTCACATATCACAGAGATAAACATGCATAAATAGAAAAATCTCATTCATACACATTAACACCACAATCTTCAAAAGTCTTTATGGTTCCAATTAACTCGTAGTAATAGTATTGTTCCCCTACATCTGGAAAAAAAAATCCCATTTCTATGGACAATATTCCTTTTTTATAATATTGTAGTGATTGTTTACATTCTCCGCATTCTATCATGGGCCCGAGGTAGTTTTAAAAAATGACTCTTCATATTCCTAATTGAAAATAAAAGTATAAAGAAGAAAAAGTGTGACATCTAGAGCAGTTACAAAAAATTGTCATTATGAATTGGTCTGCTCATGAATTTGGTTTTGATATTCTTCCCAGAGGGAATAATCCTTCATAATGTCATATATCTTTCCTGATTCCATTTTTTCAATGATTAATTCCCCATTGCAAACTTTAGCGGACAACTCTTGTTGTAATGTTTTGGATGTGCTATTCACAAAGTGTTGGGTGATGCTGATGAGTTTGGTAGGATTTAACAAGTGTTTTTCCAAGGATTATTTTTTGACCTGAGTTAAAATTTCAATTCTTACCTTTCGATATCTCCCGTATTCCTTGTTATGAGTAAAATCACTCTATGGCATGGGGTAAACCACAGAAGACGGAAATGACTGCAGAAATCAAATCTAATCTCAAGTATGCTATATAAAACAATATGCTAACAAGAAAATATAAAGAGCCTACCTCGTCCAAATGTTCGATGAAGTCCACTATTGAGCACTTGACTCAAAGTAATACACCTGCAACTTGTCCTAAAAAACCAAGATACGCAAGAATATGGTGATAATATATAAAGTTAGCACATTAAATAACATAATCCATCAATATTCATAACAACATGTCCATGGAATAAAAATTCATATATTTTCAAGACATTAATTGGATGAGAAAAGAGTATTTCTATTAAAATATAATCAACAGAAGTGTATGAATGACAAACTTCTATGTTGGCATGGTTCGGAACCAAGAAACTAAGTCCCTTCTATCCGGGCCTCCACCACTTCAATCCTCCACCAAAGGAAAGATCATATAAGAGAGACAATGGAGTTCTCTATCAAATAGGGAAGATCTTGGGGGCTTAACAATGTGTTCAGACTTAAAAGGACAAAGGGATGCAAACTCAATATGAGGTGAGTAATTTCTCTTGAGTAAATTTTCTCTCAAAGTTGAATTCTTTCTCCTCTTTTCCACATCTTGGATATGGCCCATTTATATCCTTCAAGTGGAACTGAAGGGCCAAGTCAAAACGTTTTTAGTATATGGAAGGTCAAGGATCATGGATCCCATGACGTGACATGGAAACTAAACACTATTTTTTAATTTTGAGCAAAAAACCCGATGCACGAGGGTAGTAATGGTGCAACCTGCGTATATGCATGTTGTATATCTGTTAGGGTGCGTATATGTGGAAAAATACAATTTTTAGCTCTGGGAACTGCAAAAAGGGATTTCAAGTCTGCATAGGGAAATGGAAAAAGTCCCTCTCTGCAAGTTTTCATAGGGTGAGGCAAATCTTTCTATAGAAGATGCCCCCTAATGTGTGATTTCAGAGGAGTATCTTCAATGGATGAAATACATTATAATACCCAGAAGTGGAGTAATGGAGACTCAACTAGATGAACTAGTTACTCATGAGAATATTACAATCCATAATGAGTTTGTGCAGATGGCTGCCAATTTCAATTACACTACAGATCCATGTGGAAATATACCAAACAACTGTTCATGGAGATGAATAGGAAATACAAAGGTGGCTACATTCCAAAATATATCCTAGTCACAAACAAGGCCCAGTAAAACCAGTCTCAAAATCAATATGAATATATCTCTATACAATGGAGTACAATCAGATCTCCCATGATCACTGAAGTCACATAGGTACTGGTCCAATGAAAGATAGCAACAACTCAGGAAAGTTGTGACTATGAACTGATGTATTCAAGTCTTCTACATGATCTGCCAAAGGTGCAAGTCTACATCGTGTGAATAAAGGAGTTGAGGTCGAACACATGAGACTTCATTTGATTATCGTTCATTAAGGTATACCGTTAACAAACACGAGAAAACCTACCAATAATGAAAGTAGGTATCAAGACACCAAGTACATTCTTACAAGTGTGAATAAAGGTGTCGAGGTTGAACAATTGAAGAATCAATTGATTAGGGGACATTGATTTACTCCCAACTGTCGATGGCGGGAGAACCTGCCACTAATGACTGCAATCCTTGAGGTACTCATAAGAATCTAGGTCTCGTTTCCAAAATAGATGGGATGAAGTCGATGGAAGGAGACCCACTGAAAGGAGAGCATTAAGGCATCTCTCATCATTCAACATGAGGTATAAAGTAGGAGCTTAATGATTTGGAGGAACTCAGATGAAGAACATGTTCATGAACCAATGACCATGTGTGTCTTTTGCATGCACCAAATGCAAGTAGTGCACGAAAAAGACCCTCTAAATAGAAACCAATGAGGAAACCTGCCGAAAAAGGCGAGGAAGCCACTAATAAGGATAATGGAATCCAAGACACTGCACAAATCCCAATGTGTGAATAGATTTATTTTCGTCAAACACAAGGGAAACCACCTAGTCAACCACCAATGAGGAAATGTCGACTGTTGGACTCAAGTTTACCTACCCATAGTGAAAGTAGGACCAGGGTGCATGATAGGACTACATCATCATGTAACTTTGAGACACACTGATGGTATGGCCGACATGCAAAGTCAAGGGTTATAAGAAATGGTCGACATAGGCTAATAGACATCCTTTGAACAAGAGAATGAGACATATGGATGACTTTGGTAGAATAGAATCCATGATGAAACTTTGTGATGCAGGAGGCACCAATCAAACTCTCCATAGGGACTGGAATATTAACTAGCCGGGGGAGTAAACTCTTAGTAACGAGATCAAATTCCTAAGGTCATTCTAAACCCAAAATGTTTATGACAAGTGAACTCAAAAATTTGTGCTCTGTTCAAAGGTGATATGACTGCTGCCAACATAAGATAATATTCTCTTCCTACCTGTCTCTTTTTATTTTTTCATAGTCAATAAATACTATGATACAGAGGAGGAAATGAGTGTCATTGATAAGCAACTAATTCCAACAGTGGAACATACCTATGCTCAATGCAAGGGGGTGCATGCAGGATATGGACACTTGGGGGAATGTTTCCTCTTGGAGTAAAGGGTGTCAAGATGCAAAGGATATAAACAAGACTTTGGTTCATTGATGATGGAAACTGCTGGAGTGATAGGATTATAATGAGAAAGAGGGAACTGACAATAGGCTCAATATTGCAAGCAATAGAATTAGATGCCATTACAACTTAACTCCAATGAATGTCCTTTTTCGTAAATTTAGTCCCCTAGGCCCGAAAAAGTATAAAACAATACCTAGGAGAACTCTTCTAGCCACTAGTGACTAGAGTGTTCCTTTTTCAAAATGATTCTACTTGGTCCAAAAAAAGGGTTTATGTTACACCAAATAGACGTCCTTTCAAATCCAATTTATGAATGTGAAAGAGACAAGTTCACTCAACAATATTTTCCCTTTTTGAGAGAGTCGGAAAAGAGCTTAAACAAGACTCAGTAATGTTCTTCTAAGAAGCATATCATGGGGGATGCCAAGGCTCCTGCGCAGGACTTATGAAAGTCATCAAGTCAAAGATAGCTGATAGAAGCTTGGGAAAACCCAAATATTTCCAAGTCATGGAGGATAATATTCTTGCAAGGGTTACCTTATCTACAATATATCAAAGAATGCCCCTTATCTGGAAGGGTGTAGAAGAAAGAAGTTGAGGCTCTACAAGATCATTCCAATCAAAGGAAACCACCCTAGGACTTGGATGGAGCATACTCAAAGAGAGTGGAATGCTCCATTGTTCAGAAGGTACAAAAATAGAAATGCTAAGAACATGGTCGAAAGATGCATCACCCCCCAAAAGAAGAGTGGGATTGTGACGTCAACCGCACTCTCAGCAGGCGGTCGCTCCACCAGGACCTTCTCGCTCCATGGCCCAAAGAGTCAATGCTCTTCCAACCCCTACGCTGGAGTTCAGTCACCCACAGTCTTCTCGGGAACCTTCCCTTTTTGAACTCGGGAAGTCGGGTTTCGCGGGCTCGCGAACCTTGTGCGCACCTTCAGTGCAACATAAGACCTCCGAATCCCGATCCGCGATGTCAACGGTCGA
>ML787602.1:637478-656401 GCA_009831015.1 Picea engelmannii | reverse complement strand
AAAGCAAAACATCAATAACACAAAAGTGTCAAAAACATCCATGGTAATTGAATCAGACTCTTCCTATTAATTCAACTACTGTACAGGGAGTTTCTTCACAGGCTCTCTCTCGGCTCTGCTCTCTCTTGCTCCTTTGAATGAAAATGAGGATCTGAAAATTGAATCCTCCAAAAGATACATGGGAGGGTGTTTATACTCCGTTTTCCCTCTCTACAGCTAAACTGTCTAATCTACAGTTAATTCCTATCTAACAGCATTAATTTACATAAATGCCTTCCTATCTACTAATACAATACAACCGCGCTTGGCTTTGAATGCCTCATCCAAACGACGGCGCAACAATCTCCAAAGCATTTCAAAAATGTGCGCGCTGGCACTGTCCAGCTGTATGATTTTACTCCGTGCGCGCTGGCTCGCTTGATGACGTGTGGATGCTCCTGCATCAGATTGACTGAATATTTCATTAGCAATGTCACTTCCTTAGACTTGGAACTCTTCAAGAGAAGAGTGGGATCGACTGGAGATTGCATTAGCACAACCACTTCTTCAACCGTTGGTTTAATAGGATGTGATATAAGAAGGTCACATGACACATCACTCCCCAACATAGGAGTGGTGTCGGCCAAATATTGCATTGGCATGACCGTTGGTTGATCAATATGCGAGACAACAAGGTCGAGAGACACGTCACCTCCCAAAAGAAGAGTGGTTTGAACCAAATATTTCATCATCATGACCACTTTATCAACCAAAGAAGGTTGGGAAACCAAAGATGACTCAAAACCCAAAGGGCACCCAGGAAAGGACCAGGCATCTTGTACCACAATAGTAGCAGGGAAGAAATGAGTAAGGTGATATCCTTTTCAAAGCCTAAAAAGGAACTTGGGCTTACGTCTTATACATCTAGGCTTCTTAATCACATGAATGCCCCGAGCATGACTTGTGGTGGCTAGTGACATGCTCCCAGCATGACTTGCAAAGGCTAGTAGAAATCTCCAACATGACTTGCAGAGGTTGGTGATGAATCCCCAACATGACTAGTAGAGGTTGGTGATGAATCCCCAACATGGCTAATAGAGGCTGGTTATGTATCCTGAACATGACTAGAAGAGGTTGGTGATGTATCCCCAACATGACTAGAAAAGGTTGGTGATGTATGTGCAATGTGACTAGCAGTAACTAGACTTGTGCCCCCAACATGACTTGCAGTGGCTGGTTGTTGGTCTTCAACATGACTTACAAAGGTTGTTGACCTATCTCCAACATGACTAGCAAAGATTGGCGATATAATTCCAGTATGACTTGGAGTGACTAGACTTGTGGCGGCGGATGGATGGATGGATGGATGGATGGATGGATGGATGGATGGATGTAATAAGTAGAATGACCGCCCATTGGAGCACTTGCTCCTGGAAAAGTGAATCTAGGATTGGATTTGTAGGAAGGAATATTCCAACCTCCTACCATAAGAGTTGATTGAGGGATATGACTCCCACCAAATAAAAAAGGATAATAATGAGGCATCATGCCTCTAGACCCAAAACTAGGATTTGCATAAGGCGACGAGACAAAGGATGACAAGTGCGAAGACATGTCTAGCATACAATGAGAAAAATGATTAAAGGCCCAAGGTATTGGTTGAGTATCATGATTCAACGTGCCACTTAGAAATAGAAAAGGATCCATCCCCATGGAATGAGAAAAGACAATGGGATGGGTAACACTAACTGAGGGATTCACAAGGGCTCCACTAACCATAGCAATGAAAACTCATAACACAATAAAAAATACTAAGGTCAAATAATAATTAGAGAGCACACCAAAATAAAGCAACAAGGCCAATGCACACAAACAGGATAAAGTGGCTAAAAAGGGCCTCCCTCCCTAAAGTATGTATGCCTCACCCAAGAGGGTCCTAAGACTCCCTGCAAAAGATCGGAGGTATCAGAATCATTTATAAGGGCCCTCGTGGGCTTAACAACTAGTTGGTCAGATCTCCCTAGAGAGGTAATCCTACATAAAGTTCGTGTGTTGTCTTACCCTTATCTGACCCAGGGTACCTGCAGAATAACCCCTGCAAGTAACTTATGTGGTACCTATGTCAAGAAACTAAGCCACCACAATATAACCGATGTGTAGGCGAATAGTCGTAAGTAAAGTATACCATATGGGAAGGGTAGAAAATCCTGAAATATCGAAAGCACCGCCTCTCACATAGGTAAAGGTACTAGAAAGACCCCCTATATACGAATAGATCCCTAGAAATATCTCTGACGCTAAGAATTTATTGGGGGTATATCCCCTCAATCAACCTCACGTGACCTCATGCTTAACTTTGGTGTAAGCAAAGCCTCATGACATTACCAATTATACAATGTATTTCACCACTCCCTTAGTCAGACACATATGTTGATTCAATATCCTTGGAGAAGTTTACTCACAAAATCATATTCCAAGGCTCTAAATCCTAAGCTAGTTTTTTCACCCTAGAAAATAAAATCATTTCTAATCAATTTTAAATTATCATCGTTGCTTTTAGTGGCCTTGCTTACTCAAAAAGGTGCAGTAGTGAAACTGATGATGTTATGATTCAACAAGTAAAATTAATATGAATAAAATACAAATTCCTAACTTCAATTCCCAATATGATAAGCTTTTCAAAATCCAATTCTCAATATAATTCTGCAATTCAAAATAAAATGCAATCTTTCCATGCATGTACTAAGATCAACGATAAGAACCCAAAATATCAAATTCCAACAATGCAAAATGTTAAATATTTTTGTATTTTCAATATAAAAGAACGAAAATGCAAGGAATAAACAAAAACTTGATATAAAGATTCTACTAAATGCAATCAGAGACAAACCAAGTAGGATATCAAGAAGAAAACACCCAACCCAAGATGCAAGGACAATCAATGAAAAGGATGATGAGAAAGGCGTTGCCCGAAAATTTAACCAAAGAAAAGTTTATTATCACTCTGCAGGCACTTAACATTCATAACAGAGACCTAAGAAGACTCAACAACCATAAAAAATTACCCAACAAACATCAAACTCAACAACCAAGCACACAAGAAAGATGTATGTGATTGTTCATGAGAAAACCGCGTATATACGCATCTTGCAGAAGGACAACACGCGTATGTACGAGACTGCTAGGTAAAAAACCGTGTATATGTATTAAAACACTTCCATGTCAAGGATAAGGATAAGAAACTTAGACTCAAAATGAACAAAGGTTGTCAAGCAATTAGACGACAATAAACTCAATATAAACGAGAGCGATCAAAGGAGTCCAAACCCTGAAAAGAAGATTCTATCCCCTGTATGGTCGCCAATTATGTTATGAGGAAAATCACTCTATGGCATGGGGTAAACCACAACAGACGGAAATGACTATAGAAATCAACTATAATCTCAAGTATGCTATATAAAACATTATGCTAACAAGACAAGATAAAGAGCCTACCTCATCCAGACATTCGATGAAGTCCACCATTGAGCATTTGACTCAAAGAAATACACCTACAACTTGTCCTCAACAACCAAGATACGCAAGCATATGGTGATAATATATAAAGTTAGCACATTCAATAGCATAATCCATCAATATTTATAACAAACATTCCCATGGAATAACAATTCATATATTTGCAAGACATCAATTGGACGAGAAAAGAGTATTTCTATTAAAATGTTATCAACAGAAGTGTATGAATGACAAACTTTCGTGTCGCCATGGTTTGGAACCGAGAAACTAAGTCCCCTCTAGATGGGCCTCCACCACTTAAATCCTCCACCAAAGGTAATCTCATATAAGAGAGACAATGGAGTTTTCTATCAAATAGGGAAGATCTTGGGGGCTGAACATTATGTTCAGACTTAAAAGGACAAAGGGATGCAGACTCAATATGAAGTGAGTAATTTATCCAGAGTAACTTTGCTCTCAAAGTTGAATTGTTTCTCCTCTTTTCCACATCTTGGATATGGCCTATTTATAGCCTTCAAGTGGAACTGAAGGGTTGAGTCAGAACATTTTCAATATATGGAAGTTCAAGGATCATGGATCCCATGACGTGACATGGAAACCCGACACTATTTTTTAATTTTGAGTACAAAACACAATGTACGTGGGTTGTAATGGTGCAACCTGCATATATGCATGTTGTATAGTTGTTAGGGCGCGTATATGTGGAAAAATACAATTTTTATCTTTGGGAACTACAAAAATGGACTTCAAGTCTGCATAGGGAAATGGAAAAAGGCCCCATGTGCAAGTTTGCATAGGGTGAGGCAAATCTTTCTATAACACTCCTCCACCTCAATGATTCTTGTAGTGGTAGGTGTTGCTTAATCGATGGGGGACAAGGACTGCATTCTAAATTCCTCCATGAGATTATTTGAGCTACTCCACAACTTTACGTAGAAGTTATTTGTGGCTTCTTGGTCGATTTGAATATTCTTCAAGAAAGGTTTACAGGTTTTGAAGAAAATTTGATGCATGAGTCTTTATTTTCTTGCATACCATGGTAGTGTAGTCGGGGGTGCATCACACATTTCTTGCCAATTGAGAATTTTCTCAAAGGCCTCATTTGCTTCTTGATGTCATCCTTGAATTTCCATTATCATGTCCTACAGCCTTAGTTGAGCCTCTTGATCATCCTATATATTACTGAGAAGATTTAGGAACTCTTTCTATTTGGATTCTAGTTTCTCATTTATCTCCAATGTTTGGGCCTTGACAATTTCCATAGTGAATGTTGATGCCTTGTTTTCTTCCAGATATTTTTTTGAGCCTTTGTCTTTCAAACTTTAGTTCTCTAGCATGGGTGTCCCATTGGTGTTGTATCTTTTTCTCGAACTCAACATTCATCTCATCTCCTCTGTATCTATGATGACTTGTTTAGATTTTTTTGTTGATATTATCAACCACTTTCGTGGCTTTCACGAACTTTGAAGTGAGCTCATATTTCACATTTTTTAATTATGCTTCTAACTCTGTGACCCTAGTCTTGGTCGTGCTTAAGGCGCTAGTCACTTCAATAATAGATGAGGCATTTAGTCCCACGAAATCATGGAGGGTAGAGGATTCCTGAACAACATTCTCTTCTAGGTCAGGCCAACCTTCCACTCTACTACTCTCCCTATAGATGATTTGGACTTGCTGGCTTCTCCTCTTTTTCTTTTGTTCGATCTCTTTTGAACTCTTTTCATTCTATCATCTAAATAATAATCTTTGATGGCTACTACAATGCCTTCAAAATTCAGAGTTTGTGAAGAGAAGGAAGGAACACTTGGGATACCATTGATGGGAGTGTAGTCCTGTGGTGGTATGTTTACAATACCCATATTGGGCATCGATGGGGTGCTTGGAGTCTTTCTCAATTCTTGTGATTGTTGTTGTTTCAACAACTCTTCTGCCTTATTTTGAGCCTCGGTCTCCTCGGTCTCCTCAGATAATCATTTGGAATCTTCTTCATCCACCATCCTTCTATTTTCTACCTCATCAACGAGTCATTTGGCCTCTTCCTTGGCTTTCTTATTTTAGAGGGAATCCTACTCTCCTTTGATTTCATTTTCTCTTTTTATTCTTTCCTCCTCAGCTTGCCTTTTCTGGTAATCTTCCTTTACTTGTTTGTTCTAACTCTTTTTCCTTCCTAAAATTTTCTTGTTCTTTGATGTTCACATTGTCGTGTTCTTGCTGGAGAAGTCTCTGAAACTGTTCAATTGTTACCCTCTTCATTTCTTCCTTTTCAAATTCAAGTTCCTATTTGGCAGCATAATTAGGTAACTTTTGTAGGAGCTCTTCATAGAAAAGGACACCTTTAAACTTGTCTTCCTCGAAATCAACCACATGTATGTTCGAATGGGTGAGATCAACAGACCTGACATGGCTAACTGCAAGCTCATGTGGATCATGTAATTTGTGGCTCTCCTAGGCATAGGCACACATCTTGTATGGAATCTTCCTCTTTTCTTGCATGAGGGCCATTAGAAATGGTGTAATTTCCTATGTGAACTGGAAACATAGGCTAGATGTTTTTGCTACTACTCAAAAGCAGTGAGGTAACCCCTTTTCCCATGGTCTGGTAAGAAATTTCTCTCATTAGAAGACGATCTAAAAAAAATATGGTAAGAGGTGTGGGGCCCTAGTGGTGCCATACACCCTGATATACAAGTAGTATTTGCATAAGCACCAATCTACTACCCCTTTCATCCCAGTCCTAGATTCGATGGAAATTATGTTCCTTGGGAACCCAAAAACTATAGTATACAGAGGGGCAAGGAAAAATTTACAGATGTCATAAAAATGTCTTATGTAATTTATGCTCCATAATTCAGAGAAGTACACATGTATAGGGGGGTGATCCTGGTCCCAGTTCCATTCGAGGTTTATAAATTGCATAGAGGAAAAAATGGCATCAATCAGGTAGGCTGACATATTCACACTTGGAATGTTTTTCATGTGTAGACAGATTTTGAAAGCCAGGATGTCTTCCCAATTTGAATACTTGTCCTATTTTGACAATGGCATGGGTGAGTGGAGGACAATATATTTGAAAGTGTGTGTTTTTTTCCTCTCCATATAATCGGTTCAACATAGCAACCACCATTTTGTATGATGCTTTGAATTCTTACGTTGGGACCAACTTTTGTCCCTTCTTAAGAGTCTCATCCTCATCCACCCACCAATGTTTAATCAGTTTAGTTGGTTCTTTGTTGCTTTGGGTGAAACCTTTCAAGAATGAATCATTGAGAGCAAAAACAAGTGTGGGTAAGTGATACCTTATGCCTATGTCTTCAGGCCTTAGGGATGCTACTCATCTCCCATGCTTTCTTATCATGTTCATGATTCTAGGGTCGAATTTCTTGAAGCACCACTGAGATACTTCATTGTAGGGAAACAATGTCGGTAGAGAAACAACTAGATGAATGCCACTTTTTTGAATTTTCTGGTATGCCTCCAGGTTTTCTCCTTCTTGGTAAAAATCTCCAGTATTGAAAATTATGTAGATTTTGATGTACCCGAGGCTATAGTCTTCACTAGTGTGATGGGTAGTGTTTTCTACCAGAACCTTTGCTTGGAGGGAAGAGGTTTTAGGTGCAGAGTCTTACTGAAAGTAGAAAAATCCCTTAGGTATTCTAATATCTCAACTTTCCATAATGAGATGTTACCTGAGCCTTGTATCATCCGAGATAAGACATGAACTAATCCATAAAAAACAATGTGACAATTGTAAAGAGGAAAACCATTTTAAAATGAACGTAATACCTGCAATTCATCCATAAAATATGGTTTCAGAGTATCAATGAGTTAATCAAAGAATAAAAATCATTTTACCACATTACGGAGGAAAATATGTTGTAAAATGAGGGTTTAGAGCCAATTCATATGTATTAAATCATCCCTAAATGCATAATAAACCACATGTGTACGAGGATAATTTCAAAACCAAATCACTATCTTTTGTCATTAATGCGATTTAAGGGGGGAGATTTCCCAAATCTTTATATTGGAATCAAAGGAGGGGATTAAATTAAAAAAGATAGCTATCGAAGTTGAATGCATCGGAGTAGCAAAGTTCAGGGATTAATTGCACTCTGAAGGAAAACGATTGAGGAATATTCTATATCTTGCCTAGTTTTGTGTGTCGACATGATAGGGGCACATTCCTAATAGGTGGTACCATCAGATTCATATCGTTAGAGGTGACGAAATCTTAGTCTCAGTCATACCCCAATGGCATGGTATCAAAAGAATATTCCCTATGACATATATTTGTGTGTTGATCATGGGTAGTTTAAAAGGCTATGAGGTATGTCGTCGGACTTTATAATTTGGAGCTGAATTGACTCTGGAGATATTAAGACTTCTAAGGAGAAGGTATCAAAAGTATATTCTTTTCTTCGAAAAATGAGACGTCCCAAAATACAAGGTTAGTTGGTCGCGCAAGGGTTGTAATGAGAAGATTTGAAGACCAATACTAATATGCCACATCATTAGATTATGATTACATGGGTCATATTGATTTAACGATTTTAGTGCATGGTTTGTTTTCTCGACCACCTATTGGTTTCCATATAGAATATTAAGGATACCCTGTATGCCCGAGCTATCAAAGTGTAAGAGTTGGAGGGAATTATTTGTGAAGGGGGATACTCTGACAAAATCCTTTTCAATGTGGCCATGAAAAAGATTTATGTTGGAATGTAATCAATATGATAATTATTATGATTCCAACCAGACTTAGGCTAAAGGGCGTGAGAGTGGAGTTCATCGAGTAGGTTAAGTGAAAATAAGGTTCGAGCGCCTGTAGCAAGTGGATGAAATGATGACTTTTGAGGAAGGAGGGTTGATTGGTGTAGCGAAGGGGATCACTATTTTACTACAATTCACAAATTTCCATAGAGGATAGGCTCATATAATGTATAAGAAACATAATAATATCTTCATGCCAACACCTTTTCAAAAAGTAGGAGTGCGGTACCTTGTAAAAAAAATTAAAAAGGGGGGGGAACCAATTTTTTCCAAAATGGGTTGTTGTGGGGATGAGACACAACACGTTGGTAGAAATAATGGGGTAGGGTGGGGTATGGAACCATAATGTGGAGACCCTGGGTTCTCATTAGTTTTTTAAGTAATTATCAATTTATTTTAGGAGTACTATCTCCAGGCTCAACACCCTTTTTTTTTTTCTTTTTGAAATACTTATACCATGTGCAAGGTTACTTTTGTTTGTTTTAAATTTAAATAGACCCAACATATTTTTGGTTTAGAATATTGACTATGAGTTTGTTCCCTGGTAGTATCCAAGGTGTAATTACCCCCCTATGTTTACCAGAGTTAGGGGATGGTTTTGATGTTGTATACGGGTTAAGAAAAAAAAGGCTTCCATATATACTTTTTTTTAGCATGGGTATAACCCAAGAGTATATCCAACAACCCACAAAGCTAGATATACCTATAACTTGTGACTTAGCAAGAGTCGAGGTGTCCCACCTAGGGGCATATACCCTTCTATCCTTATCACAGTGGGACTACATGTATAGAATCTACCCCTGATATGGATCTTATGAGAATAACGAAATGAATACAGATTATTAACAGGTGCTTAACACAAAATAACAAAGATACAGTAAAACTGGTTTTCTATTCAATAATGAAATAAGCTGAAACTGTAAAATGCAGCGGAAACAAGCTTGCTAGAATTGTGGTGGCTTATCTCTGAGAAGAGATGTGACAGCAATGCACATTCATAAGAAGAAGGTTACAATGAGGATCTGAAGGAATTTTTACAATAATAAAGAATTCCAAAAACCCTAGACATCCAAAAACCTAACCCTAGGAGATGAAGCGCCAAAAGTCATGTGGGCCCCGTTTGGGTAAGTTAGTACATCAACTTCCCGGGGTTGTAACTTTTGCATACGATCTTTGTTTTAGGAGTGTGATATCCCGTTGGAAAGGTATCATCGAGGAGATTCATTTTGGGGGATTAATAATGCCTTTGTATATCATTGAGGAGATCAATCCTGAAAAACCTTCATTTAGGCCCTCAAAATGGCCCCAGATGTTAAAACTGCTAAAAATAGTAAATTGCCAAAATTGTCAGAAAATTGTTTTGAGCCAGTTGAAAAAGGTGGGTGGCCACCGATATCCATATGGATCAATCCTCCCTCCTTAGGAAGCAATTTCCTCCATTGCAATGAGGTCCCCCTTCAGATGAGGAATTTTTTGTTGAATTTGGCCCTGGGTGAGCCACTTGCCTTGGTGCAGGAGCTGCTGTAACGACCCTGCTTAAATGAATGTATAGGATTATTAATTATATTTAATTTGATAATCTGATTGTTCTAAGATTTTAGCTAAACAATAATTATTTCTTATATAATATTAACTAGTTAATTATTATTAATTATGTGTTCATAACTGTCAATGATTAATTAATTATTAATCGACTCTTTAATTATGTGAGTAAAGAATTAATGGGGTTAATAATTTAATTTATTAAAAATTACGTATATGGAACGGATAACAAACATTAAATAAAAGGATAAGAAACATTAAATAAAAGGGACAAGACATTAAATAAGAGGATAAGATAATGAATGTAGGGATAAGGAAATTAATGAGGAGGAAAGGGTGAGTGAAGGGGGGATATGATGGGAGGAGCCTTACAAAAGAGGGCATGGATTTTGGAGAAGGATTTTTTTATTTTGGGGGGAGGAAGCATTTTGGAGGGGGATGAGAGTATTGGTTTCTTGGCTTCTCTTTTCTGGTTCTGTGGTAGAGTTCAAAGCAGTCTTTGAGTATCATTACAGGGGGCACCGGGTTGCTAGGGGTTTTGGGCACGGGGGCTAGGATTCCTTTCAGTTTCCTGGAGCTAGGGAGCCAGACAGGATGCTCCTAGCTGGCTGGGAGGTTAGTCGGTTTGGGTAGAGTTGGTCAGTGGCATCAAGCTGGGCAAGGCAGTAGCAGGAAGGACAACAAGACTAGCGGGAGTTAGCATCATACCAAGGCAACAACAAAGCAGCAGGCTGGACAACCGGGTCAACGGAGAAGTTAGCATCAGGAAGAGGTAAATTTGTATTATTTTGTTAAGTAATTCTTAGTCTATTATGAAATTGTTGTTCATTAATTAATTTAACATGCTTATATGCTGAATTGAAAGAAATTACTGAGTTTTCTGCGTAGAAGTAGAAGTTTACTATTTTAAATTTATGGATTTAATAGAATTGAGTTAATTAGGTCTCTACACATGGTATCAAAGCCCTGGTTCAAAGTTTGGAGCCAAGGGCCTACCTACCCACCCAGAATTTAAACACTTCTGTTTAGTTATGGTGAAACAACCAGAAACCCTTTAATTAGATAAATCTGGTCCAAGCTCTACTCCAAGCTCCAGCCACACCTAACCTGCAAGCCAAGCACTGAAATTTTAACACAAATATAAAAATAAATGACATACATATTGAAAATGTAAAGGAATCAGAGGCCTTATAATTGCTAATAGAGATTTTGGGTGCATTGGTATGATCTGCACCAGTTTTGTTAATTTGTTCCATGAGTATGGATGAATTTGTGTAGGGTTACTTCAATCCTACAAAATCACATGTCAATACATGATAAACGCACATAAATGCACAAAAAAGAGGGGTGCTAGATCTGTATATTATGTAGCTAAAAGTAAATACTATCCATAGTTAAGGTGGACTAAACACCGATGTGTTAACCACGATGTGTTTTCATATATAAAATTTGTGATGGGATTTAGGCAACCATTTTGGTAGCAGAGTAGAGGTAGCCCAAAATTTTCTTTGATTCCTAGTCCAAGAATGACAAGTGGTCCAAGCTCAAGAGTTCAAAGTGGGGCAATTACACCTTTGCATCCTTAAGCTAGTGGAACAGCTCCCGGATCTCCAACTAGCTGGCCAGAAGAGAGGAAGCACCCCTGTCACTGCTTGCCTCTACCACCATTGTCTATTTCTAATTCATTACCTTATGCTATGACCTATTCAGCATCTACGACATCGTCTACAGTACCTCGAAGTCCTAGCAGGGCAGACAATCCTCCAAGTCCTGGATCTCACTGGAAGAAGGGAAAATTGCTAGGAAGGGGGACATTTGGACATGTTTACGCTGGTCTTGACAGTGAAAGTGGAAAAATATGTGTGATGAAGGAAGTTACACTGTTTGTTGATGATCCAAAGTCTAAGGAAAGTGTAAAGAAGTTAGCACAGGAAATAGCCTTTCTTAGTAATCTCAGGCATAAAAACATAGTGCAATACTATGGGAGTGAAATGGTCAATGATAAACTCATAAGAGAGCCTTTCTTTGCAGTACACGGCTTGCATAACGCGTCCCATACCAGAGACCAAATCACACACAATGCACATCCCTAAATAATGCATTCGATTACAGAAAGTCTGGACAATTCAACTTTTGGACTGAATGATTGTTGTCATAGGTCCTTTATCATGCATCAGAATAGGAAACACCCATGTCATTTGCCATTCTTCCATGGCTTGTTTAAAATAAGATCCAAATTTCCAATACTAACAAATCGTATTTTTCTATTTGTGCAGAAGAATGAAATTATAGTTATGTGGGATGTAGTCGTTTTATACCTATTGCCACTTCCTTGCAAACTTGTGGATACACATGTATCAGAAAAATGACGAGGACAACAACAATCTTGTCGATTCATACGTATCATACCAATCATGAGTAAAACAAAGGGCGATCATACCAGATTGACTCACATAGGCTATATATATGATTCTTTTATTTAAAAAATATAATGCGGGGTATGAAGAAAAGATGTGAAAAACTAAGAAAAGGTCATTACATAGATTAAAGACTAAGAAACACCAGGTCGTTAATTAAATAAGTTAGGTGAAGAAGTTGAAGTCCTTAAACATTTTTTCATAGTATACAGTCAACTATTTTAATTTTCAAAACCTTAGATATTCAACTATTTAAGGAAAGGAATAATGTAATGTAGGGAGATTCGATTCTAAAAATAGAACCTAATAGTAATACAATGTTTCAATGCATCATAAATGGTTGTTTCCATGGGAAACCCTGATAACATTTAATTATCGAGGTGAAGCAAAAGATTACATTATGAAGATGCTCATCGCATCACAACTTTTGCCAAAAAGATGAGTCCTAAAAAGCCTGTAAACGGAAAATTGCAGTGTTGTAGCAGTCTTTCAACAATCGTGGCATATTGCCATTGACATTAAAAGAAACATAATCAAAGATAGAGAACATAATCTCCGAAGCCAAGAGGTTGTAATATCCAACAGAGTACAAGAAAAACAATAAGGAAAAGCAACAGCTATGTTCCTCCTTATGATCAAGCATCACCATTCTTAACCTGTGTGACTGTCGTAAGAAAGTGCTCAAGAAAGGAAATACAAGATAATGAAGAAAAGAGAAAACAAAAATGAATGTATGTACAACTCACATTAATTTTCTGGTCAAAAATATATATATATATATATATATACTAAGAAACTGATGTGGGCAGCAACTCGCTGGACTCAAACAACTCGCCTCTAATCTCCACGTTCCTGAAAACCACTCCTTGGCACCTTTAATGATGCCGAAGACGTCGCAGGTTCAAGACACGGGACCAAGAAGAGGTGGGTTTTTTTTCTGGAACGGACGGTACCTTGCTGTGTGAGGATTTGGAGCAGCAGATATAAACATTATTAGTGAGTTAAGCAATCTTATCCGAAGCTCCATTTGCCACATACATTCCCATGCCACATACAAACCCAACACGTGAGCTCTGGGGAATGGCCTCATGCATCACCCAATACACAATCCATTGAACCAACACATATAAGTAACCAAAGCAAGAGTCGAGCCCACGTGGTGCCAACACCATGCACTATAGGTCAGACATTACGGGTTAATTAAACAAAACAATGCACTCAGGTCGAGACCAAACACCCAGAGCACCAAGCCACATAGAGGAGGAGCGGAAGATGCTGAAAAGACAGAATGCACGTGGAGTGGGCATTGAAAGTAGCAGAGAGTGAAGCGAAATCCATGGCCACCGAGGATTCTCAAATGGAGACGACCGTCACTGAAGCAGTGCGCTCTCGGTCATCCTTTTCAGGAAGCAATCTGATTCTTTGACCTTTGAAGGTGTTCGCCGACTTGGATGCACACAAACAATTGATTAAGAAGATTTTACAAGAGAACTTCGATAGTTCAGAGGATGATGATGCCTCTGGGAATCTAACAGAAGATGAAACTGAAGCTGAGGATTCAAAATTAGAAAAAGTTCCAAAAGTTCAGAACCTCTGAAACAAAAAAAAATGTAAACTAAAGATAATAGCGGATTAAAGGAGTAGAGGGAACGCGCCATGTGCTCGACGCGCCCTCCATTCCTAGAACATGAGTTACCAGGGCCGACCAAGCAAGGAAATGGCTATGGCTGCTGGCCTCATTCTTCACCCTGAACGCTTAAAAAAAAAACGAAATGTAAAGAGGAGAAGGTTAGGGTTTGAAGAGATAAAAAGAGGAGTATGCGTAGGGTTGTGGGTAGTGTTGATCGAGGCAAAGGGGCACGTGGGCCTCATGCGAGGACCCACGATGCGTGTTCCATAAATCTTATTATTTTGTTTTATTTTGTTTTATTTTTTTATTTTTTTATTTTATATATTTACTTTTACATATTTTTATTACATGGGGTATATATTTTCATATTCATTTATTGTTTTATGTTAAATTAAATTGAATTAAAGAGATTCAAATTTAAATTAATTTATATCATATAATTTAAATCTTTAAATGATTAAATAAATTAGTTCAGTTAATTTTAAGTTAAGTTAAGATTAATCTTAATTAATTTTGAATAAGTTAAGCTAATTGTAAGATTAATATGTTTAAGTTATAATATATGTTTTAAATTAAAGATTTAAACATATGGTATTAGGGTGTAAATCACCTTACCTAGTTTTAAAGAAAAATTTTAAAAGACTTAGACCAAGATAAAAGGGAGTGGGGGCTCAAGGCCACCTCCATATGGCAATAGAATCGCACTAAGGACAGTAGCCGCGGGGATTTCAATGGCAGGGAGTGGAGCATCTCGTTCATCGCCAACAACGCAAACAGGTCCACGACCATATGAGGGAACAACTAGTAGGGGCAGGGGTTCCAGGGGAAGGAACTCATGTCAGAGACAATCACATAACAATGCACAGGTTCAATCTCATGTTACCTGTTGGGGTGCGGAGGACCCCATTACTAGCGTGACTGCCCAGAGTTACAATCAGGGTTTGTGCATAGAGAAGAAAAGGCACCGATGGGGAGAGCAAGTAGCAGCCACCAGATTTACGTAGCGGTTAATAATCGCCAGGCCGAACATCAATCCGTGGTGGTGGAGTCATCAAGTACGCTAAATCATATCAATGTTAATATTTTGTTTGATTCTGGTGCGACAGATAGTTTCATTTCACCATCTGCATTAGAAAAGAGTGGATTGGTAGCCTACGAGCACGATGAATTTAAACAAGTCGAGATGGCTTCGGGGGAAAAACAAGCGGTAGGACCTAGTGTTGATAATTGCATAGTAGACCTGGGAGTGTGTACTAGCAGGTTGAAGGTATACGTCACTGCTCTTGAGGCGTATGACCTAATCATTGGAATGGATTGGTTAGCATCTCACTGAGCCATGGTAGATTGTTTTGCATAAGAGGGTGCTTTGTGTCGACGACGGAGGAAGGCCAATAGAGATCTAGGGGGTACGGAGAAAAGTGTCATTACGCTTTATATCAACTATGAAGGTTAAGCGATGCTTGAGACAAGAGTGTCGATTATATGTAGTGGAGGCAGTGAATGAAAGGAAGGGACCCTCAGTGGATTAGTACCCAGTATTGTCACAATTTAAGCATGTTTTTCCGAACGAGTTACCAAGGTTACCTCCTGAGAGGGAGCTTGATTTTGCTATTGAGCTAAAACATGGTGAAGAACCAATCTCCAAGACTCCGTATCAGATGACAGCGCTGGAACTTTGTGAATTGCAAATGCAGTTGAAAGAGTTACTGGACTTAGGGCTAAGAAGTCCCAGTGTCTCACCTTGGAGGCGCACCAGTAATTTTCGTAAAGAAGAAGGATGGATCCTTATGACTATGTATAGACTACAGAGACTTGAACTGTGCTACAGTGAAAAATAGGTACCCAATGTCGTGAATAGATGACCTTTTCGATCAGATGAAAAGAGCAGCGGTATTCTCAAAGATTGATTTGTGATCAGGGTATCATCAGTTAAGTATTAAGGAAGGTGATATCCCAAAAAAAACTGCCTTCCGAACTTGGTTTGGACATTACGAGTTCATCGATGTACCTTTCGGATTGACCAATGTGCCAGCAGTATTTTTGAGCCTCATGAACGGCATATTCCGGAAGTACTTAGATTGATTTGTATAAGTCTTTCTAGATGACATCCTCATCTATTTCAAGAACGAAAGAGAGCATGAGGAACACTTACGAGTAGTGTTGTCCTGCCTTAGAGAGAGAGAAAATGGTATGGGAAGCTGTCGAAGTGTTCCTTCTTCCAGAAAGAGATCCACTATTTAGGTCATATCATTTTCGGCAAAGGAATCTCTGAGGACGCAGAAAAGGTAAAGGCCATTATGGAGTGGCCAGTGCCGAAAAATGCCCATGAGGTGAGAAGCTTCATGGGGCTAGCAAGTTATTACTGGAGATTTGTGAAAGGATTTTCAAAAATAGAGAAACCCATCAACACTTTGCAACGCAAGGGGGTCAGGTATGAATGGAAAGAAGAATGCGATAGTGCATTCATTGAGCTTAAGAGGTTACTAACCAGTGCGCCAATTCTAGGAGTGTCGGATATGGAAAAGGACTTCATAGTTTGCACGGATGCCTCGAAGCAAGGGTTGGGGGCCGTGCTAATGCAGGATGGAGGAGTGATAGCTTATGCATCAAGGAAGTTGAAGAAACATGAAGAGATATACATGAATCGTGATTTAGAGTTGGAACTTGTAATGCTAGCTCTGAAAATTTGGAGGCACTATCTTGTGGGGCGAAACTTTGAGCTCAAAATGGACCATCAAAGTTTAAAACATCTCTTCACTCAAAGATATCTAAATCCAGGAAAAGGCGATGGAGTGAGTTTATGAGTGAGTACAATTTTGGTATTTCGTACATCAAGGGAAAGGAAAATGTGGTCACAGATGCCTTGAGTAGGAGACCACGTATCTTCTCCTTGGTACCCTTAAAGGTCAATCTGAGGGAACATGTGTGGACACAACTCCAAGGAGATAGTTGGTATTTAAAGGTTACTTCAAACCTCCAGAGCGGGAGACAGTTAGATCCAAAGTATGAAGGATATAGTTTGGAAACAGATGAACTGTTAAGATATCGAGGAAGGATGTACATCCCTGAGAATGGGGATATTCAAATCATCATACTGAAGGAAGCCCATAGAGAACTTTATTGTGCGCATCTGGGTGTGAAGAAGATGTATGTAGATATAAAGAAACTCTTCTTCTGGGTAGGCATGAAGTGCGATGTAGTCCATTTCGTCGCCAAGTGCCTAGAATGTCAACAAGTGAAATCCAACCACCATCACTCGGCAGGCCTCCTACAACCACATGATGTTCCTATGTCCAAGTGGGAAGTCATCTCTATAGATTTTGTTGTGGTGTTTCTGCTCACATCTCATAGACACAATGCCATTCTAGTAATAGTGGATAAGTTAACCAAGAGTGCTCATTTTATTTCAGTTAGAGACACTTACAATGTCACTGATGTGGCACATGTGTTTGTAAGTGAGGTTATCTATTTGCATAGGATACCTAAGAAGATCATTTCAGATAGGGACTCCAGATTCACTTCTAGGTTTTGGACAAGTTTACAGTCAGCGTTGGGGACTCAATTGAACTTAAGAACATCTTATCATCTTGAAACAGATGGGAAAACTGAGAGAGTAAATCAAGTCATGGAAGACATTCTTAGGATGTATGTAATGGATAATCAAACCCAGTGGGAGAAGTACCTACCTTTGGTAGAGTTTTCCTACAATAACAGTTTCCATAGCTCCATCGGAATGCCACCCTAAGAAAGCTTTGTATGTAAGGCCATGTAGAACGCCATTGAGTTGGGATAGACTAGAAGACCGAGTAACAGTTGGGCCAGAATTGATTCAAGAGATGGAAGAACAGGTGATTCAGATTAGGCAGAGACTAAAGGAAGCACGGGATAGGCAGAAAAGTTATGCAGATGCACACTGGACCGACCGAAGTTATGAAGTGGGAGACCAGGTTTACATTCATTTCAGGCCTAATAAGAGTACCATATGGTTCGAGAAGGGGACAAAGTTGTCACCTCAAATTATAGGACCGTTTAGAATCCAAGAGAAAATTGGACCCATTGCCTATCGTCTCGTACTGCCACCCCACTTGCATAAAACTCATAATGTATTTCATGTATCTTTTTACGTCATTATGTTGTTGATGAATCACATAAACTAAATTGGAAGGAATTGCAAGTATCAGATGTGGGAACCCTCACGGTAGAACCGTTACGCATATTGGACCGTAGGGTCCGACAACTCAGGAATCGTCTGGTAGACCAAGTTAAGGTCCAGTGGGACAAGTATAGTCCAGGATCTGCTACTTGGGAAGACATTGAGACACCACGGCGAGACTATCCCTCACTTTTTTTTGACCACCTCGAGAATATGTTTCTCGAAGGTAGGGTGTATGTGACACCAACTTTTGACTTAGACAGCCAGGATTACCTGAGACCTATATACTTTATTTTCTAGTCACAATGAAACTATTAAATGATACACTTAAACTTTAAAATGTATGAACTTCTATGAATGTTTAAATGTTATTGATGATGACGTATATAATGGGATCTGCTATGTGAATGTAAGTTTTATGAATGTTTAAATGTTATTATTGATGATGTATGTAATGCAATCTACTATGTGAATGTGAATTGTATGAATGATTAAATGTTATTCATGATGATGTATATGATGCGACATATTGTGAGAATGTGAATTTTATGAAGGATAAATGCTATTAGAATGATGTTGGATATGATGCAATTTATTTTGATAAATGATAATCTTATGAATGGGTGTCGAAATTGAATTATGGGATATTATGAGATCTATTTCTAACTGGAAAACTTTGATGTTAATTTATCGGTACAAGGATACCAAATTGAAATGATGATAGTATGCAATTACATGATGATAATGCATAGAAATGTATGCGCTTGTGTTACAGACTAATCTACAGGTTATGGGCTATGAAATAGCCAAGGGATAATGATGATGAAAGTAGATATCATGACCACTAGCCAAGAAACATTATGGTATGAATATTGTATGTGAAATTATATTGGTTTGGATGCATTGCTATGATATG
>ML787602.1:530938-623185 GCA_009831015.1 Picea engelmannii | reverse complement strand
CAGCTGGAAAACAAAGGAAGTTGGTGCTTCCAATGAATGTAATTCTTCAAGACATATAAGAAAAAGAATTATGTGGTTTTCTCCCGATTTGGGTTTCCACGTAAAACACTGGTGTACTGTGTATGTGTGTGATTGTTTATTTCCTACTGCTCATTATTGCATAATAATTCTACATTGATATAACATTTGAAGAAAAAGAATTATAATTACGCTATTACTGATTCACCCCCCCTCTCAGTAATCGAACAACGTTTCCATAAATAAGGTTGGCCCAAAAGAACATCACAAACTTCGAGAGGAGCAACATCACACAATACCTCGTCTTTGAAGGGCTTGATGTCTTATGACAGTCGACACTATTGGTTGATGTGGAGATCGCTTCCTTGGTGGAACCATTCAATGGTGTATGGTTCTGGGTGTGGCATTGTTGGCAGGGCCAACCACTTGATGACCTCTGATGAGATGAGGTTCTTCTGGCTACTGCTATCAACGATGAAGTGTAATGGGGTGCCTTTTACCCACATCTATGAATGGAAGAGGTGCTCTCCTTCTTCTAGCTCATCTGGTTCACCAGGCTGGAGCTTGGTGGTAGCAAGGGTGGCACTAGGTTTCGCATCAATGATTCATCTTCCCCTTTCTGATTCTGGCTCAGAGTCATAATCTACATCTGATTCAGAGGCTTTCACTTCAGCCACCAGCAATTGCCTTGAGCGACAGTCAGCAGTGTTATGCTAAGGTCTCTTATGGAAGTCGCACCACTTCCCGGTATCTTTCTTTATCTTTTCGATGTCCTTCTTAGCTTGTGTCTTGGACTGGTTGTCCTGATACTATCCATCTTTTCTCTGTCCTTTGTTCGGTGTGTTTGGGCCTCCCTTTCCTATATTTTGTTGTGAGGGGTTCCCAGGCCCAAATTTCTGCGTCTTTTGTTTGAGCTTCTACTCGATTTTAATGACATATCGATAGGCCATGTCCAAGGATGAGATGTCCATAAATTCCATTTCGGTATGGATGTATCTATGCAAAGAACTGCGATACTTGAGCAATAGATTTCACTCTGAATCTTTGATACCCAACTTGGTGTGCAAGGTATGGAATATATTTGTGAAATCTGGCACTGCATGGTCTCTTTCTTGCCGCAGTGTGGTCCATTTGGTATACAGGTCATCATAACTTTCGACAAGGTAGTATTGTTCCTTAATAGCATCCCTAAAGGATTCCCAGGTGGTCGTGACTGAAAATAATGAGGTTTCCTCTATTTCCTTTTGCTCATAGAAAGCTTCCCACCAATCGTTGGCATGGGGAACGACTTTGAGGAGCGCAAAAGTAATATTTTCTTTATTTGAAAAGTTATGGACAGAAAAATACCCTTCTAGTATATTCAACCACTTTTCTGCAACATCTGCGTCTATCTGACCTTCAAATTTAGGAATATTGAAGTTTATTTCTACCTTGAAGGGGGTGGCGCCTCCGTCCGAAGAAGATGCATCGCCTTTTGGTAGCCGCCGAAGTATTTGCATGAAACTATCCATCATCTCATTCCTCTGTTGCGTGAGGGCTTCCTCAATCAACAGTTTGAAAGGATCTCTTGTCCCATAATCTTTCTTTTCTCCTACCATGGGAGGTCACTTGGGCATGCAAGAGCTTCTTTCCTCAAGAGAAACAAGATCGAGACCCAACTCTTTGTACTCCGACCTCGTTGGGGACATGCATTAAGATGACAAGGAGCAGACCGCTCTGATACCACTGATCCAGATTTTATGAGCATAACGAAATGAATACAGATTATTAACAGGTGATTAACACAAAATAATAGAGATATATTCAAACCGGTTTTCTATTAAATAACGAAATAAACTGAAACTGTAAAATGCAACGGAAACAAGCTTGTTGGAGTGGTGGTGACTTATCTCTAAGAAGAGATGTGACGGCAGTGCGCATTCGCAAGAAGAAGGTTACAATGAGGCTCTGAAGGAATTTTTAAAATAAGAAAGAATGAAAAAAACCCTAGACATCCAAAAACCTAACCCTAGGAGATGAAGCGCCAAATGTCATGTGGGCCCCGTTTGGATAAGTTAGTACATCAACTTCCCGGGGTCGTAATTTTTGCAGACAATCTCCGTTTTAGGCATGTGATAGCCCGTTGGAAAGGTATCGTCAAGGAGATTCATTTTGAGGGATTATTCATGCATTCATCTATTATTTAGGAGCTCGATCCTGAAAAACCTTCATTTAGGCCCTCAAAATGGCCCCAAAAGTTAAAACTGCTAAAAATAGTAAATTGCCAAAATTGTTAGAAAATTGTTTTGAGCCAATTGAAAAAGGTGGGTGGCCATAGATATCCATTTGGATCAACTCCCCTCCTTTTTAGAAAAGATTCCCTATATTTCCAATATAATAAGATTTTCTGATAATGATTGTGATGATTATGATGATGATGATTAACGTCCACTAAGACCTAATTGGTCTATCAGACCTTAAGAGGGAAAGTGATTACTTGTGATTCTTTGGAATTTTGTTTCAATATATCCTTAAAATATGTCCAATTTAATTTCAATATGTTTATCCAGGTCTAGGAAAAATAAATAAACCCCAACAATAATATTCATTGGTTTCTAAAAGTTACAATATTTCCTGCCAACATAAATAAAAGACACAAACCAGTCTTGAAGAGTTCAAGAGTTCAACAATTGGATGAAGAGAACATAAAAATATCAAATACTCAGAAGGTGATACAGGACTAGGATTGTCACCCATACCTAGTGGTGATATTCACTACTCCCCTCCTAACTCTAGAAACATGAGGTTTTGACATGACTATTTTATAAATCATTTAGAAGAGTTCCAAATCTAAATTTTCCTTCCTAAGCTATTGCCCCGTCATACACAAAATATTTCCAATTAAATGAAAGAACCTTAGACATTATAATGGTAGAAAATCAAATCAAATATAATAATCATTAACTTACACCCACTCAAGTTTGATAAAGGTTGCTTTCTTTGTAAACTTTGACAACCATTTGTTGAAAACATTCCTTTCAACTTTTTAAGGATTTTCTAAGACATACTAAGTTGGACATGATCTTTTTCTTTGTTTGGACCTTTATTAATGGTGTTATGAAACAACTATGAGTCCATAACTCCTATATTTTGTATGGTATGCTTGCTAATAGGAATGCCTCTACTACTTTTTAAAGAAATAGTCACTTGTCTTGTTGTTGTACCATATTTTCATTTATTTTGAGTACTATAGCTTATTCAATGTTATGCCTTTATTTCTAAATGCTTATTTTCTTATCAATATATTTTTTTCTTTTTCCTCATCTCCTTGGAAGCATAAAGAATGGTTAAAAAGTGGACATTATCCATTGAAGCGTCTTATTATCCGAACCCCGGTCAAGCAATTATTACATATATCCTTCACAACAGGGCACTAAATTGTGTCCTGCAAAGTAAGAGAGAAGTTTATGGAAGGACTATAAATAATGAAGCATATTATATTGCCCTTATTGAAGGGTTGAAAATATCCAAAAATATGGTGCCAATGATATTGCGGTCTTCACCAATTTGGAATTGATATGTAACCAAATGAAAGAAATTTATCCAGTTTGAAAAGGAAATCTAAAAAGTCTTCATAGAGAAGCAAGAATCATTAATGCTCAATTCTAGTCTTTTACCATAAATTACCATGTGGATATTAAGAGGATTTCCAATGATCTAGTATCTAGAGCAGTGTCAACTATAGGTGGGGGTGTCAAAAATGACTTGGTATTGACATCTACTCCAAAAAACATCATTCATGGACATTGATATAGATCCCCAATGTGTGAATTCTTTATTTTTATTATTGTTGTTTTATCTTTCATGGCATGGTTGGTTCATTAAAGAATAACCCATAACTCTACTATAGTTTCCCCAACCTATAATAACTCACGTGTCTTGTATGGGTGACAAGTTGAACAAATATTTGTATAATTCCAATCTTATGTACCTTTAATTGAAAAAGGCATGCCTTTTGTATTTCTAGTTACTTATAGGCTTTGTTGATAGTTTCCAATTAACATCAATCCAAAATTTATTGCTCTCAACTTTTGTTTCTTGTGTTTGAAGACAATACATTATTACCACATCTCCAATTTGTCATTATTTTTTTTTTCCAAATCTTTTAGCCATATGAATTACATTTTTAGGAAAGCTATGTTAAGTAGTGAATTATGTAATTAAAATTTACTATATTGTTACAATCATAATATGATCTTGGCAATGTAGATATTGGATCAATATTATTGTTTTACATAAGAAAATTAAACAATCTAATATGTTTAGAATGGTATAATTAGCATTGGAAGAGAAAAGGTTATTGAAGTTGTCAAGACATGAATTGTCCAGTGCAACATCCAACAATGTAAGTTAGCTTTACCCTTTGAACATGTGTCGGTTCCAATAGCTTTATCTTGCAATTATGACCAACTCTAAAATTATTGAGGCCCAAATATTCCTTGGATGAGTATTTTATGAACTTGAGCCCCAATAAAATGTACCATTGCCAAAATAGATAACTTTAATTCCCATGTGAACCATATTATATATGAAATTATCACCTTGCAACCATTAATTTTTTTTATATTTGAACTCATTACTTTATTATCTATATATATATGGCATTTTTCATTAACATTTATACTTCATATCCATAAACTTGGCTGTATTTCTTATTGTAAATATTAAGAAGCTTGACTTAGTTCCTTTTATATAAATATGTTAGGAAAATTGTTATTATATAATTTCTTGAAGACAAATTTATACTTTATAATCATATGCTTTATGCTAGAAATACCTTTGAAACAACCCATCATTTACTAGCTATAGTTTACACTCTAGATTTGGTTGTTTTAGACTTATTCATATTGAAAAATCCACTACATTCAGAGTGCAACCAAATCTATTAAAAATAAAAATATTCCTATGACATTTTGTAAGGGAGATCCATAACTGATTTCAGGTGACTCATATGGAAACCCTTTATATAAAAATTCAAATCTTTTCATGAGCCATTACATTTTTATATGTTGGTTAAAAGAGGACAACATTCAAAAAAAAATCATTTATTGCTAATTTCCCCTAGGAATTTGGCTACTTGACTCTTAAATGCAATTCAATTCATAGACAAATAAATGTCAGAATGTGTTTATGATTACAAAGAAATTGTCAATTTTTTCTTCAGTTTTATTTCATTTATCATATTTCCATTTTGAAATTAGTTAAATAAGTTGATATGGGATGCATAAAATGTTTGTAAAATAGCAAGCTTCTAATAAGAATATGAAGAACGACAAGCAAAATAATTTCATCAAGAAAAATATTGAATAACTCTGGAAGGTTGCTATAGAAGGTTCAAATAAGTTAATAACATTATCTAGAAAAGAAAAAGATTGGGACTGAATTTAACATATCATTAGTCTAACTTGGCCACAAATTAGAGTTTCCAAATCCAAAACAACTTATTACTCTTCTGCAATTTTGATTAGAAATAGTTACACCCATTTTAAAAATATGCCACAACATTGATTCTTTGACACACCTATATTCCCAAAGAAAGAGAGACCTTAAAATATGGTCGTGCACCTTCTACATCAATCATGCCAAAATATAATTGCAAACACTTTATTAGCCAACTGCAATACAACTATAGTGAACAACAAGATCTCTCTTTGATTTAGGAAAATAAATTAATGTCATGTAGAAACTTCATGGTTTAATATGTACCAAGAATACCCTCTCTCAACAAACAAGAAACAAAGGCTTGAATTATCCTAGAGGAAGGGTTGCCCTATAACAACCTTCGCAAATGCTCTCAAAACAGGCTACACAAAAGAAGGAACCAACTATTTCATAAATTTTGAATTTTAATGTGTTATCTATGAGAATGTTTATGTAATGGGTTCATGTTGTGATTGATTACAAAACAATAAATAAATCATCATACAAGCAATTTACTCAGAGAGCATTTATGCCCCATCATATAAATATGTCAGCGTTTCTTTTTGGGATTTCCCTCGGGGTTTTCTTTTCTCATAATTCTTGCAAAATCATCATAGTTTATCCTAAATATATAATTAATCAATAAATTAGTTATATGTTAAGAGATGTATAGGTAGATATGGAACATTACAAAGATCTACTTACATGGTCTGTGTCCACCTCAACAATTATTTCCTTAATTGTTTTGTTGTCACCTATTCCATACTTTTTCAAAGCTTGTTCCAACTCATCCACTATGATAGACCTGTAAAGTAGTACAAAATGAATGTCCTCCAAAAGGATTGACACATGCTCCATTCAAAAAAAATTCAAATGTTAAGATATCTTTAATGTAAAATTTATTAGACCTTATCCACTACTTTCATTCTCAAAGTATTGAAAGGCCCTATATATGATCTTCTCTCTCCACTCAGTTCATATGCATCGTTGCTATGATAAACGCAATGTAATCAATTGAACCATTCCCATCTACTCAGCCTCAAATAAGGACAGAATAACACAAAGATAAAAAACAAACAAGACGCAATGTATGCATGGCCACATGTTATTTGAATGAATGGATAAGACTGTATCATTGGACAACCATGGATTGAGTGACTCTGCACAATTGACTGGAGAGGGGATGTGGAATAATTAGAATGAACCGACTACCATTCAATGGATCTAGATGGACATAGAGGCCTCTGCACATCCCATCGATATAATATACAATTCAAAAAATGACTTATAATTGTTCACTAATTTTGTATGAAACAACTCAAACCCCATGTAAAGTTGGAATAGCAGTTTAACAAAGTACTTGAATATGGTTCTACACAAATTGCTTCTTGAGAAATTAAAATTCGATACATGACACTTAAGAAATAATTTAGTTGTTCTTAACACTAAATTCCAAGAATGTTGCACGTAATGATTGATTATATTAAACAGGAAATTAATATAACCTAAAATTAGGTATCTTTTCCTAACATCAAAATCTCAACGAAATCAAATTTCAATTGAAGTTCTTATGGTCATGTACCACAAAATTCACCTCATGTCAAATCAAAATTTAGTGGTAATGTCCCACATCGTTAATCTTGAAATTAAGTGGCTTCCAATATTAGTTTCATTGAAAGATATCAAATAAAAATCACCAACATTTTATCATATAAGTTTGTTGAGTCATTTGCATCTAACCACCAACTCTTGCCCACATTGAAATTCCATTTTCCATTTTATAACGATAATTCTCTACTATCACCAAAATGTACTCTCACTCATTTTGCAAGGTCATAGTAAGAACATGGCTACTCAAAATCAAAATCAGGGAGAAATTTCTACCCACTAGTTTCACACCCCACCTCACACTAAGTTTCAGCAAGACCGAGACAACAAAAAAAATTGAAACTCTTTACCTTAGGGGTATCTGAAGCCTAATATATATTATATTTAGATAAACCCAAATTAAAGTACTAAAAATAACAAAAACAAAATGAAAATTGGAGTCGATCATTTATTTTTAAAGGACTCAAATAAGAAAATATTTTTTATAAAACAAATATTCAAAAGTGTAAAAGCCATGGATCCAATTGCTAAACAGAATATTAACCACAATCCATTTTGCATGCCTTCCATCTAAAGGATTAGCCACAATACATTTTGCATGCCTTCCATCTAAAGTCAAATGATGTCGAAACTAAACACCTCTGATTCTGCCATGGCTCACCTAGTGTGAAGTAATTTTGTTCTATGTAGTTGAGGGTTCCCACAATAACGGTCACAGTGAAGGATTTCCAGTTGTGTTCAATAACATAGGCAAGGTCAAGGTCACCGAGTTGGGCCTTGTATTCACTATCAAGCATGATGTTGCTAACTTTCACATCCCAATGGATATCTATTGTTCATTGTTGTCGGATTGGACTTCTGATACTCAAGGAGCACTATAATCCCTATCCCTTTCCATATCCGTGTGACACCATAAATTTTCCTCTCAAATAGTGATAGGACAATAGAAGTACACACTAGAGAAACAGCTTGAGAAAATGTGAACATTTATATTTATTATTATTATTATTATTATCTCTCACAATTTGTGATCAAAATCCTAGTTCATCACCTTCACTGAGAAGCTTAGGTTGGTATCATACTAAACATATACCAAACAATAATCTCACAAGATTAAAAATTTAGTCTAGTGAAAAATTATCGTGGATGGAGCCAAACTAATGCTACAAATTTCAAATACAAGTGGTTTGAATCTCTTCTATTAAGGGAGTTGTAAAACTAGAATAACTAATCCTAATCAAATCCATACAATATAGTAGAAATCAATCAAACAAAATATGCAGGTAGACATGCTAGAGAAAGCTTAATGAAGACGAAAGAGTTTAACTTGACTTATCATTGGAGCACACAACGTACTAAAATTGTCGCTTCTAGTGGTATACAATGTGCTAAAAAATGCAATGTAAGTTCTCCCAAATATTGTAGTGAATGTTGCATCCTTGAAGGTAATAACTCCTCTTCAATTCAAAGAACCTTGGATTGTCTCATTTCCAATAAATGCCTCCATAATCATATTCCCCTTAAATTGGTTATGTCATAATAATTTTTTTTATTTTTCTTCATGGTGTATATGAAATGAGTTAAATACACTTAAATGATATTTAAGGTTTGAAGAATACAATTAATTGTTAATAAAAAATAATATTCATCAAAATTAATCATTGAAAAAGAGGAAAGATGATTTGGTATTATTTTTTCATAATTTAAAATTAAAATCATAACTTTAAAAACACTTAAAACTTTTTAGCTAACTTGAAAAGTATTTGAATTCCAAATATTTCCAAACTCAAAAGTGGAAATGAAGACATAGGATTTCATAAAAACTAGAGTTGCCACGTTATTTAAACATATTAAATTGAGGAAAGTTGTTAATCCAATTTTTTTTTATAGTTAGTGCTCTCCATTTTAGTCACCATTTGAATTCCAAATATTTCCAAACTCAAAAGTGGAAATGAAGACATAGGATTTCATAAAAACTAGAGTTTCCACGTTATTTAAACATCTTAAATTGAGGAAAGTTGTTCATCCGAATTTTTGATCAGTTAGTGCTCTCCATTTTAGTCACCCTTAGGATGTTTCTTACACTTTTCCTTGCTTGTTTTTTTTACTTTCTTGTATTGCATCAAAATTGTTTTCAAACACTTAGTCATATCTTGAATGACGCGGAGTAGGCCAACACAAACCTCAAATCTGCATGTCTGCAAGTCCTTCGTATTGTTGTTCCTCACTCCCATTGTTGACATTTTTTTTTACCGCCCATTACCTTCAAATTCGTTTTCATATTTTGTGCTTAGTTGTTTTCCGAAAATGTGGATGCAGAGTTGTATAAGAATTGTTAATTTTTTTTGGAATTACCCAAGTCCGCAACCTCACACTCACCAAAGCACTATATTTAATTTTCCTTTTCCACTTTCTTTCGATACTTAGTCAAATTCAAGCAATGTAGGTGCACAACTGCATACCATCCCTTAACTTTTTCTTAGGTCTCTGCATCCGCAGGTCCATTTTCAATTTTCACCTTTTCTTTATACTTAGCCATATTTCTCATTTTGGAGCGGATCTCCTTATTCTTCCTTACTCTTCTTCATATCCATGTCTGTAGATCCACACATCCCCAAGTATGCATCTCCTAACACCTAACCATTTTCACAATCCCAATGCAGACATTGTCACCCTTTTCCGAAGTGTGTTCACAAACATATAGGTTCACAACCCCGCAACTCTACATTTTCATGTGACACACTTACCACTTACCATATATCATTTTTCACCTTCATACTTATCACTTTTGGTTCATCATACCATCACATTACCACTTCCTATCATATTTTTTACCCCTTCCACATCATTTGCCACTCGTAAAAGAATAATGTCATTATTAATGCATAATACATCGATTAAAGGTCGCAATCAATCCAAATCCCATGACAACTGATGACATTTAAAGAATAAGCTACGACTTATTAAGTTACCAAGGCAGTACGTGGTGAAATTTAATAAAATAAAAATGTCAAGCTGTAAGTATTGATAGTAGCACCACCTTTGTAAAAAGAAGAAAAGATGTCGGTAAGAAAAAATAAGTGTTCCAGTGGTCCAGGGAATATAAATACTACAAGTCTCTTTCTCTATCCAAGAAGAAGATGAACCTAATCTAGACCTCGGGAATAACATTAGCAAGTTGTGTTCCAGAGGTAACTGACATGAAAGAAGTTGTTCAATGGTGCACAAAAAAAATCATCTCTAAACAAAGAATAATTCAAATGCAAGCTCATCAACCCATTTCTCTAGCTCCTTCAACATTTTCTAAAATTCTACGACTCCTTACACCAACTATGTGGTTCAAGGGAAAATAAGTTGATGAATTTATGAAGCAACACAAGGGAGGAAACAAACCATTGAGAAATTATTTGGAAGATCCAACCTGTAACCCTGACACTTCCAGAATCAAGGTAAATTTGCTAAAATACCCGTACAGAGATTTTTCATGGCTATTTACCCACATTCTTAGTTTGGAATCTACCATGTTTGTATCAAGAAATGTTATATATGTTATGCATTATTCCATACATGAAAAATCTATCATCGATTGGGGTTACTCATTTCAAGTGAAATTTCCTTCCAGCTAAATAACCTCAAAAAGACTCAAAAGTTCTATATGACTTCTTACCTCATTTTGTCCATTGCTTATGGCCATTTTTTGAAGATTTTCCTCAAGAAAAATATGTGGATTTTAACTTAGAACCAGTCTATGCATCGTATTCAATTTTGTATAGACATAAATCCCAATATAGTTTCTACCCAGTTCACAATAATTTTGTCTTAGAATTCAAAACGTTAATATTTGGACATAACACATCAAGGCTATCCTTTATCACAACTTCCTTTCAAGAGGTTGGTGGAGATAACTTGGATCTCCAAGAATTAGTGCCCTACCAAAATTATAATGACACATGAGAAGTAAATAGTACAAATGAAGGAAACATACAACATGGGAAAGAAACAACAAATCAAAACCCCAGATAACCAACAAAATCTCAAAGAGGCACTCCATTGAGAATGAAGAGTAGAACCATTGGATAGGATATTATAAAAACATCAGTTGGAGGTTCATATGATGGTGGAGATAAATACTTACCAAGGAGAGGTGTTCATGAGAAAACATATACTACATACAATCCTGTAAAAAGAAAAAGAAATATTTCATCAATGGAAATAAATGCACCAGAAATCCAGGAAAGTCCCCATGCAATGGAAATAGATGAGCTCATTCAAGAACCTGACTGGTCTACACAGAGGTTGTTAGAAACAAGAGAAATTGTTGATGCTATTATGACCTCGGATCCTGAAATATTTGAAGAAGAATATGTCACTCTTCACCACGCGGCCTACAATCGTGAAACTAAGAAAACAAAATTGGAAATAGTTGATACTATTGAAACCTAAGTCTGCACCCCTTCCCCTCCTCTCTCATTTCCCTATACATTCATTAAAAAACATTCATTTTCTATTGGTTAATGTTGATACCTTCATTACCAAATGACTCATTTTTACCATTACCTTTCTTTATTGATCCTTTGCACCATCTTTTTGTTTTCTTGAGAGATAATTTCCTGTCATGGTTTGGTTTTAAATACTTGTCATCAAAGTTGCCATAGGTTGAGCTTGTGGAAGGTATAACAATTTTTTTTATGCAGAACAAAGTTGATTGCAAAATTGATTCTATTCTTGCAAATGAGGATTGGTGCGTTAATTTTTAAAATCAATTTATAATTTAATATGCTATTTTAAATATTTCAACCATTTGAATGGTTCTTGCATAAGTGCGTGATCATAGACCAACACCTTCACACCCAATTACACTCAGTTCCATCATTACATGACATTAGTTATGATTGTGAGGATTGTACCAATTCTTCATAGCCAATAAAACTCGAACGAAGGGTTAACAACACACGAGAATCAGTTTTGACATGAAGAAATCCGCATCCATTGCATTATTGCCATCAAAGCTACTCTGCCCATCATGGTTCCTCCTAGAGAATGATGACAATTGAACAGAGCTGAGCCACAAGACCTAGAATTGTTTGAATCCATACCCGAAATTAAAGAAATTTTCATAAAGGCTGAGTGGTATCATTTCCTATGTGTTTTTGAAGGACGCCACACGGGTTTGGCTATGCTCTTCACACAGACATTTGATGGCTTCCAGAAACTGCTTGGGGATACCTGGATTCATGTCCAAGAACATTTCATTGGAGTAGATTGCGCTCTCCCTGTCTATGGGGAACGATGGATCAAGAAAGGCAAGTTGCCTCTGATGCAGGAGCATCGCCAACATCATGCGAGCGTGGGGAAAGCGCCAACGCATTTTGGGCACATCATGAATTGTTTAAAAACTTTTGAAGATGGATGCGCCAAATGTAAATGTAATAGTTAAGGAGAAGCGTACTTATAGATTGTAATCATACCTTGAGCGACCCGCTCTCGTCTGAAGGAATAAGAAGACATTCATGTTAGTTAATGTTAGTAGGTAGCTTTGAATTCTCATATTAGACAGTTTTAGGAGCGGAGGGAAAATGAATATAGACACCCTCATTTGTATCATTGTAATATTAGTAAGAGTAGCATAATCAATTAAGGGAGCAGAGAGTTGTAGTTGAAATTACCCATGTACAACGATTTGAATTAATAGAAAGAGCTTCGATTCAAATTCATGGTGTCGTATTTTCTCTCTGTGTATGCATTGTGAATGTTTTGCTCATGATGTTTATTCCCTGTTATACATTTTCTTTGATGTGTGAATGCATGATTTCATGTTAATGTCTGAAATATGAAGAGAGGGAGAATAGAGAATGAGTTTCAATTGTTTCTCTGCCTGAGCAAGAGTTTTCCTGCAAAGAGTGCAGTGAAATCATCCGCAAGGTGTGCGTTGACGGAGGTTAGAGTTTGTCTCTGCAATATCAGGAGAGATAACACGGTTCTCATTCTCGCAGAAGTGTAATTTAAGTATAGGAGTTGTGCAAGGAGTACGCAGGCCGAGTGAAGTCTCAGTGTTTGCAAACTGAGCGAAGTGGTGGAAATATTGTTGGTGCAGAGAGTGCACAAAGTTGAAGAATTCAATACCTGGAAGTATTCAAGAATTGTCGCAAGGAGTGCGTGCAGGAGTCTTCTGGAAGATTCGAGTCATAGAGAAATCTCAAGAGGTTTAGTACCTTGAAGCGCACAGGGAAAGGAGATCGTGAGCCGTTGGACCTCACTTAGATACCCGTCAGTCGTGGGATCTGACAGGAGTTGCACGGGGGTTAAACCCTCGCAAGCAGAGTGAAAGTCCCGTAAGGTGTCGAGATATTGGGACTTCAGAATTCAGGATATCAGAAGTCTCGAGGACAAGAGATCGGGTCACTTCATAGTGAAAACCCCGAATTTGATCTGAGCGGTCCATTCATTAGGACATGTGGCGGAGATCAAGAACCCGTTGGTATTTTGGCTACCAGGGTTTTGAGTTGACAGAGAAATTGTGACATCAGGGAATCGCAAGTTGCAAAATCCTAAATTGAATCAAGATCGTCCGTCTATTGAGACACATGGCGGCGATCAAGAGTCCATCAACATTTCACATGTCGGGACTTCGAGGATCAAGAGGACAGGATGCGGAGCATTTCGGCATTTGATTTCCTGAAATCGTGAAATGATTGAGGACCGTCCATCATAGGAGGATGCATGGAGGAAATCCAAGAGTTTGGGGAAAATCCCGATAGGAAAGTCCATCGGCATATCGGGGTTCGGCATTTCGCGAATCCTAAAGATAGGAGACCCGCGCATTTCGGGGACGGAAGTTTCGAAATTGCGAAAAGGTGGAAAGCCCGGAAAAGAATAGCAGTACGGGAAATCAGGATTCGAAGGATTGGGAATTCCGAGGGCAAGAGGTCCAATGCATTTCGGCATTTGAAAGCCCGAAATTGCGAATAAGGAGAAGGCCGGGAAATTGCCAATCGGTATTTCGCATATCGGTATTTTGGGGGTCCAGAGGACGATAGGTTGAGTGCTTGGGTCACGAAATCCTGGAATAGAGTCGCGGTCATATGAGATATGGTCATGTGGACCAGGAGATATCCCTGGGGCTAAATGTTGTTGAATCATTTCGGCAAATCGGAAATTTGGTAATCGGAAGATCGCGGTGACAAGAGTTCTCGTGACATCGGGAACTAAGAAACCCTGAAACTCGAGTTTCATTTTCCTGTTGTGGAAATTTCATGGTCGCGTGTTCAAAGGCCATGACAGAAGGGGTTGAGAACCTATGGATCGGGTTTTAATAGAGATTCCAGCAGGGAATCGAAAGAGCCAATCCGACTCTGGGTTGATTTAACGATCCTGTGAGCAGATCTCAGCCCGAGGGCCAATAGGTCTGCGTCAGCCTCCCGATCTCTGCAACAAATTCCTGGTTCCCGAGCACCAAGACCCCAACTAGAGCCAAGGAATCCCCGTGGAAAGGATAAAGGACGACTGGAAAGGATCCC
Organism: Picea engelmannii; assembly: GCA_009831015.1. Lineage (NCBI taxonomy): Eukaryota > Viridiplantae > Streptophyta > Pinopsida > Pinales > Pinaceae > Picea > Picea engelmannii. The sequence continues at coordinate 608,582 of ML787602.1, read as the reverse complement.
TAACAACAGTGTAGAGATACATCATAGGTGAATTCCAATTCAACATTGTTCATTGTTATCACCTTTGTTTCTTTATGAATATAAGTGGAGATAGAGATCTTAATTTACCATACTAGCTTCTTAAGAGTTTATCCAAAATGGCCAAGAAGGTTCAAGGTCACCCTGAATCCGCCCACAAAATCCTATACCATCAGGACTTGATTAAATTGTTGGTAACTTTCACTATGGAGGAACTTGAAATTCTCTCGGACTATTTCTTGAAGTCTGTGGGATTGAAAGAACAGGAGTAGGTCCCTGATTCAAAAAAAAAAGTTGATTCAAGTGAGGAGTTTAGGGTTTCTTCAGAGCCTAGGAGCTTGAATAATCCTATTCAAACCGTAGTGAGAAAAGGGAAAGTCCCTAAAACAAGAAATACGCCCTCGAAAGAAAAAAGGACAAAACCCCCCATGGAGGATCCCCTCCGCATGCAATTGAGGTTGTCTACGAGAAAAGGGAAAGAAAACAAGACGAGAATTTTTTCCAGCATGCACCCACCTGCACTGGAGACACCACAAATGTCTCTATCATATAGCCACTCAGAGGAGGATTAGAAAACTCCCATCGACCATCCTCCTCCATCTAAACCTGTGGCTCGAATGAGAGGGAAAATTGGACTTGGTTTGCACAACAAGGAATTAATTGAAGGGAAGGTTGTCCCTGAAGAAGCTTCACCTAAAACATCTCCTCTAGCCAGAAAACACAGGAAAAGGAAGGGCAAGCAAAACATTGAATTTCCAAGAAAACCAAATAGAAAGACTACAATTAAGAATCAATTGAGGCTGAAATCCAAGGCTATGTTCAATCCATCACTAAAAGACCCCCAGCCGATTCTCATCGAGGATGATGACAGTCCCAAAGTTTCTAGCATGGAGGAAATGGTAGTCAATGTGTTAAAACGTATGACACTAAAAAGAGAGAAATCAAAGTCTAGTGAGAATGAGGATGCAAAAACACCATTTGTGACAATGAAAAAGGAGTATCGTATAGACTCCAGTCAACAGGGAATACAAGATTATGGATTTGTTCCTGAGCAATATTCTATTAGCACCTTGCCACATGCAGGGGATCCAAACCATAAGTTAGAGATGACACTGTGGGAGTACAAGGGTTCACTAAAGGAACTAAAGGGAAATAGCATGAGGTTATACAAAGTGATAATCTGAGAACAAGGAGTAGAGCACTAGATGACCACAACAAATCAATCATAGAGAAAGATAAAAAGAAGAGACAGGTCGAGCTCAAAACAAAGAAGGTTGATGGCAACCAGCAAGTGCATAAATTGGAGCTTCAAGTTCAGACCTTGCAATGCCACAACTAGTAATTGGAGAAACTATACTCTAGACTGCAAAAGAAGTATCAAAGACTCTAGAAGAAGCACCAAAAGACTTGCTTCTTTCTAAAGGAGATAATTTGGAGTATCCAAGGAAGTTGTTAGCTATTCAGTGATCTCCCAGTTGGACTCCAACATGCGCATGGACAACAATGCTCTAAAGAGCTCAATTCTTTCACTCCCAATTAGGTTTTGTCAAAGTTCAATTTACTCCAACATATGCATTAGTCTAGTTTTATTGCTAGTAGCAGTTTTTAGTTGTTTAAAGTTCAAGACTGTTTAAATTCAGGCACAATAAGTGGTCATTTGTGTTTGATATGAACTACTTCTTTTGATAATTCAAGTTCAAAGTATACTTTACTATACTCTAGCAGTATTTTAGTTAAAGGAAATAAGTTTTTTTACAACTAGTAGTGTAGAGTTAAGCCTCATTTCCAGATGGACGAGAGCCTCTACAACTTTGATAAATATGCAATTTTTGTATATTTTGAGGGTTCGGTTTTTTGGGAAGAATCTCTAGACATCAAACTGATTGAAACTCTTTTATACATGGATTAAATTTCTCTACCTGGTGAATATACTCTTGATGACAGTATTTTTTGTCCAAATCTACACGTGTTTTTTATTTTATCTTCAATGTAGTTTTTTATTTCTTCGAAGTACATTTCATTTCCTTCAGCTATTGTGTAACTTATCTTTACTAATATGCAACCTATAAAACATCTAATACTATGGTGAAGATTTGTTTTTATTGCAACTGTTGTGATTATCATTGATGGCAGGTGTGATTGTCATTGATGGCAAGATCAGAGTATGAAATGACGGAAAAACAAGGACAACGAAAGCCTGGGAGGAGAAGTGACAGTGATCTTTGGATCCCATTGAGAATTCCCGATGAACGTCAAATCTGAGACCGAATTCTGACTGGCATTGGATCCAAGAGAACCTACATGTTCGTTAAAGAGCAAGGTGAAGCGGGGTTATGAAATCCCGAAGGCAGGAGGACAGTTTCGGATACCGAGAGTTGGAAGATTCAAGACTCTTCATCATTAGGAGTCTCGGAATTGTGAAATGTGAAACCCCAAAAACCCGAAACCCAAATTAGATACACCAACAAAGAATTTCGTAGATCGGAAAATAAATCCATTTCAAGGTCCCAGATACCGGGAGTTGAAGTGTCGAAACACTTCATCACAGGAGTGTCGAAATGTCGAATCACCGAAATGAGAAATATAAAAATCCCAAAATAGGCACACCAACAAAGAGCTTCACAGACCGGTAAATAACTCCATTTCGGAGTCTCGGATACCGGTAGTTGAAGTGTCAAAACACTTCACCACAGAAGTGCCAAAATGTCGAATGGACAAAATAGAAAACATCGAAATCTTGAAATAGGCACACCAACAAAGAGCTTCACAGACCGGGAAATAAATCCATTTAGGAGTCCCAGATACTGGGAATTGAAGTGTCGAAACACTTCACCACAGAAGTGTCGAAATTCCGAATCGCCAAAATGAAAAACAATGAAATACTAGATCTTTGATCCGACTCCATTTCGAAACTTCAGATACCGGGATTTGGAGGAGGTAAGCACCGAGACTCTTCACCACAGGAGTCCAGAAATGGAGAAATGTGAAATGCCTAAATGTCATTGATCTGACTCCATTTCGGAGTTTTAGATACCGAGACTTAGAGTTGTCAAGAACTCTCACATCAAGAATGCCGAAATCGCGATATGTGAAATTACAAAGAGATCTGGACCATCGAATCATCAAGAGTGTGGACCATTGATCCAACTCCATTTCGGAGGTTCAGATACCAGGAATTGGAAGAGTCAAGAGTTGAGACTCTTCATCAAAGGAGTCCTGAAATTCTAAAATGCGAAATGTGAAAACATCGTTTTGGTGTAAGCCTTGGTCACCGCCAGAGGTCACATCATCGAAGAGCTATAGAGAAGAGCTCGAAGAGACAAGCTCCATTTCAGAGTCTGGGACATGGAGAATTGAGACTCCTCACCACAAGATTGTCGAAATTACGAAATGTTGAAATGCGAAATAAACGCAAGATCCTATGGATCTAATCCAACGGTGCAGGTGAATTTAAGTATGATCGGAAGGCTACTGTCGCACTTCATAGTGTAACTGCTAGAAACGACTGATGCATTCTGGATGAAATAGGACTTAGTGTGATTTCCAGAGAAGATGAAGAGGCTCAAGGCATCTTCCAGTGGAAGGAAGACTATTCCTAGAAGTGATTGACAGATGGAAGAGTGTTGAAGCCTGTAACTGCAATAGAGAGGATCAACTCGACTTTGATAGAAAAGACGAAGAGTCTCAACTGTGAGACGGGCTAAGGAATCTTAGCATAACACCCAGTGATGATGGATGCATGGGTTTAACTTCCAGAGAATCAGAAGAGTTTCTATGATGATCAGGCAGAGCACTCGACATGGAGAGAGCATGCAGAAGCATGGCAAGATAGCATGCACAAGGTGCAGAGAGACTATAAGTATGCAGAACAAAGAAGAGATGGGTGTTGTTGGGTGTGATTGAGGTGTGAAGAAGGAGGAAGAGTGCAGCAGCAAAAATGTATAGAAGGGGAATGGTGCATTGAAGGGACATGGCGCAGAGAGAATAAAAGAAAAAAGAACAAAAAGTGCAAGGAGTGTGCATAAGACACTAATGCAGACAGAGAAGCATAGTGTAGTAGAACAGTGATGAGACCGGTAAGCCATTCAAGAACTTTATATCACTGTAATAAGTCTTAATAGCAAAGATTGATATTTCAGGGTGGTTGGGAGGTGTTAGGGAGGACTTTTGTCCTCAAAGGTTCAAGTGGGTTCTTGAACACAGGGAGTTGTAGCTTCCATCTGGTTGCAGCCAGAGAATCCAGGGTGGCAGGGTGATGCAAGGGAGAACTATTGTTCTCTGTTATACAGGTTGGTGCCTATGTGACTGGAATTTGGTGCTTCCATCCAGTTGGTGCTGGAACACTTAGGGAGTTATTGCTTCCTTCTAGTGGGTGCTAGAGAAACCAGGGAGTTGTTGCTTCCTTCTAGTGGGTGCTAGAGAAACTAGGGAGTTGGTGCTTCCTTCTAGTGGGTGCTAGAGAAAATAGATAGTTGGTGCTCTCAACAAGTTGCATCTTGCAAAACAGAGGTTGTAGCCTCAAAATGAGTTGGAGCTCATATGTATGATAATTTAAAGAATGTAAAGATTACTTATCATATAAAAAAGATGAGGTTTTTACTCTTTATGGGTTTCCTCAGGAAATAATTGTCTCTGTGTATCTCATATGTGTGAATGATTTTGAATGTACTATTGCTTATTTCCCTGCACTATTGTGATTGTCATTGAGTGTTCTGTAAAGAGTTTAAAATAAGCATAATTGTTTAAGCAAGGTTACAATTGATTCATGCCCCCTCTCAATTGTTCAACAATTGGTATCAGAGCCAGCCCCTTTTACCTAAGGGTAGATCCTAGAGCTTAAAAATGTCAAGCCATGAAGGAAATTCAACCAATAAGGCCCCTATGTTCAATGGAACAAACTTTCCCTTATGGAAAGTCAGAATGAAAACCTACATAATGGCTTTAGGTGCAGATGTCTGGGATGTGGTAGATACTGGTTATGTAAAGCCAATTGTACTAGCTAATAAGGATGACAAGATAGAATTTAGCTTCAGCACTAAGGCTATGAATGTTATCTTGAGTGGGCTTGCAGAAGAAGAATTCGTAAAATTTATGCACCTAGGAACTGCCAAAGAAATGTGGGACAAACTCATTAGCAGTTATGAAGGTAATGAGAAGGTAAAGGAATCCAAGCTTCAAACCTACAGAATATAGTTTGAACAATTGAAGATGAAGGAAGATGAAACTATTAGAAAATACTTTCTGAGAGTAGAAGAAATGGTAAATGCAGTGAAAGAACTTGGTGAAAAAATTGAGGAACCTTCTTTAGTTCAGAAAATCTTGAGATCTCTCCCAGATAGGTTCAACCCAAAGGTCTCTGCTATAGAAGAACTTAATGATCTAAAAACCTTGGATTTTGATCAACTTCTAGGAACATTGACTGCATATGAAATGAGAATAGTTAAAGATAAACCCACGTCCAAAGAAGCATCATTTAAAGAAGACAAGAATGAGGATTTTGAGCCCGATGAAATTGAAGCAAACTTTGTGAAGAGACTGAAGAAGGGATCAGAAAAATACAAAGGTAAATTGTCTTTCAAATGTTTCAACTGTGGTAGGATAGGTCATTTTTCAAATAAATGTCCCTATGAAAGAAAGGATCAGACATGTGATGATGAGGAGAAGCACAAACACATAAATTTCTTTAAAGAGAATAACTTTAAGAAGAAAAGTCTTTGCATAAACAATGATGATGATCCTTCAGATGATGAAGACAATGACTCCTCTATTAAAGATAAACTAAATGACTTCATACTTATGGCCAAAGAGGATTATGATAATAAAAGCACAGGAAGTGATGCTAATGAAGAAGAAGATGTGGTTGACATGGAAGGAGAACTGATCAGTGTAGTGGAAGAGATTGACAGACTAAGAATGAAGAACAGAAAGCAAAGACAATTGTTGATACAGTTCGAGAAAGACAGTAAAAAAATTGATGAATACCTTTTCCTACTAAAAGTGGAGTTAGAAGAGACAAAGAAAATCGAAAACATTATGAAACGATAGTTATCAGAAAAGAAGGCAAGATGTGAAGCATTATAACAAGAAGTAGTGAAAACTAGGAGAGAGATGGAGAAGTTTCAAGCCTTGTATAATCAGAATCTGTAAAGTATCAAAGTCTTAGAAGGATTAGCCACCATTGTGAATTATCAAAGGAATCCAAAGCTGAAAACTGGTCTCCGTTATGAAGAGGGATCAAGTAGTGGTAAGTCAAGAAACGAAGAACCCATCAAATTTGTCAAATCTACGACCAATGACAACAACAAACCTGCAGAAACAAAGGAAGACAATCAGCCGCCTAGGATGAGTAAAGAAAAAGGTGCCAGGACTGAATTTGTAGAACAAAGAAATAATGTGCTCCCTGTTGAAAGACGTCATCAGCATGGAAGAAATCGATTTGCTCAAAGAAGACAACCATTTTCCAGGTACAAAAATTTTTTCTATGGCAATTATTTCTATTGTTCTAACTTTGGTCACAAAGTTGTAAATTGTTCCTTAAGACTTAGACATGAGCAATTAAGATTTCAAAGGAATAAATACTTTCCACAACAAAGAATGATACAGCCAAGTAACAAACCTTCACAGATTGCAAATTGCCAAATTAAGTCTTGAGACATGCAACTAAGGAGGTCAAGAAATAATCAACAGTCAATGAGTAGACAATGTTGCAACAATAATTTTGACCTATTGAACAATGGGATTGAATGCTACATCTATCATAACTATGGACATAAATCTGTTGGCTGTCAATTAAGGAACTATGAACCAGATTTGAATTCCCCTGCTGAAATTGTCAAGGTTTGGAAGAAAAAAGAAAGTGACAAGTGTGGATTAGTGTTGTTAGCTCAAAGAAAAATGAACCCTTGGTATATAGATAGTGGATGCTCCAAACATATGATGGGAGACAAAGATAAGTTTCTATTTCTAAGTGAAAGAAAATCAGGAAACGTAACCTTTGGAAATGATGCTCTAGGTAAAATAAAGGGTAAAGGGATGGTGAGTTTAAGTAATGAAAAAGGAAAAGCCCAATATGTTCTACTTGTAGATGGACTGAAACATAATATGCTCAGTGTAAGTCAAATGTGTGACAAAGGATGTGAAGTGGTGTTCATGTCCAAGGACTGAAAAATAAAGTCTGTAAACTCAGGACAAGTGGCGGCCAAAGGCATAAGGATAGAAAATAACATATATGTGTTGAAAGAAAATAGAGAAGAGTGTCATCTAAGCAAACATGATGAAAGCTAGTTATGGCATAGGAGACTTGGATATCTAAACTTTGATCACTTAATCAAACTCAAAAATCTCGAGGAAGTAAAATATCTTCTGAGAATATCAAAGCCGCAAGATTCAATGTGTAAACCCTGCCAAGTAAGAAAGCTAACCAAGACACAGTTTAACTCCAAGAGCTTTACTTCAACAGAGAAACCACTCTAACTAGTTCATATGGATTTATGTGGACCATCAAGACAGGAAGGCACAGGGAAATAAAACTACTTCATGTTGATTATTGATGATTACTCTAGACTTACTTGGGTTGCCTTTCTCAAAGAAAAAGTTGAAGCATTTGAGAATTTTAAAATATTTAAGGCTTTAACTGAGACTCAAACAGGAAAGAGGTTAAAGGCAGTAATATCAGACCGAGGAGGAGATTTTATGTCAAGTGATTTCAAGGAATTCTTTGATAAGCATGGGATCAAGAGAGAATACACAATCCGAAGAACTCCACAACAAAATGGAGTAGTTGAGAGGCAAAACAGAATAGTGCAGGAAATGGCCAGGTCAATGATGAATGAGAAGAACATTGGTCAAACCTACTGGGTAGAAGCAATACACACAGCAGTCCACATTCTTAACAAAGACCACCTCAGACCACAAAGTGACAAGACACCTTATGAACTGTGGTATGGGAGACCTGCCTCAATCAAACACTTCAAAGTCTTTGGGAGTAAATGTTACATAAAGAATAATGATGAGAACCTTGGAAAATATGATGACAGGGTTGATGAAGGTATCTTCTTAGGATATGCTACAAACAGTAAAGGATACAAATGCTATAATAAGAGGCTGCATAAAATGGTTGACTGTATTGACGTAAAAGTTGATGAAGGAATCCCAACAAGAGAGGGTTACAATAATGAGTCTTCTACAGAGGACACAACTAAAGATGAAGATGAACAGGGCCAAGAATCAGAAAATGAAGATTCTAAATTAGATGAAGACACAGATACTCAGACAGACTCAAATCAGCATGCAACTTCAAATTCCTCCTCCAGAATCACTCAAAAGAATCATCCTGCAAGTTAGATAATTGGTGAAAAAGACAAAGGTGTACAAACCAGGAGAAAGATAATAAAAATACTGAACAATCACATATAGTTTTCATATCCATGCTGGAACCCAAGAATTTTAATGAAGCTAGCAAAGATGACCATTGGGTTAAAGCAATGGATGATGAACTTGATCAGTTTGAGAAAAACAATACGTGGGAGATGGTTCATAGACCCAAAGGTAAAAATATCATTGGTTCCAAATGGATATTTAAGAATAAGTTGAATGAGCAGGGACAAGTTGTCAGGAACAAAGCAAGATTGGTCTATAAAGGCTATTCTCAAATAGAAGGTCTAGATTTTGATGAAATTTTTTCTCCCGTAGAAAGATTAGAAGCTATCAGAATATTTGTTGCTTATGCTTGTCATAAAAGGTTTAAATTCTATCAAATGGATGTCAAGTCGGCTTTTCTAAATGGAGATTTAAATGAAGAAGTCTATATGAAACAACCAGAAGGTTTTGAACTGTATGATAACCCTAACTTAGTATGCAAGCTGAAAAAAGATTTATATGGGTTAAAAAAAGCCCCTTGTGCCTAGTATCACAGACTGGATACGTATCTCAAAGACAAAGGATTCAAGAGAGGAACAATAGACAACAATCTATATATCAAAATAGAGGGTAATGATTTGCTCATTGTGTTGGTCTATGTGGATGATATCATCTTCGGATGTAATAAGGATCAATTGGTATGATGGTTTACTTCTACCATGGAGTCTGAGTTTGAAATTTCTATGATAGGTGAACTGTCATTTTTTCTTGGTCTACAAATTACATAGAGGTCTGAAGGGATGTTCATTTCTCAAGAAAAAATATCTAAGAGAAATGTTAAAAAGGTTTCAAATGGAAGATTATAAACCTGTGGGTACACCTATGGTTACTAGATGCAAATTAAGCAAGGATGATGACTCACCTAATGTTGATCAAAGTTCATATAGGTCAATGATAGGCAGCCTGCTATACATCACAACATCTCTCCCAGAAATAATGCATGTTGTTGGAATGGTAGGAAGATATCAGTCTGCACCTAAATAGATTCATTTGCAAGTTGTCAAAAGGATATTCAGGTATTTGAAAGAAACAATGACTTATGGTCTGTGGTATCCCAAAAATCAGAGTTTTCAGTTAACTGCCTATTCAGATGCAGATTGGGCAAACTGTGTTGATGAGAGAAAAAGCACCAGTGGAGGAGCATTCTTCCTGGGTGACTCATTAATAGCATGGCTTAGTAAAAAGCAAGGTTCCATTTCTTTATCAACTATAGAGGCAGAGTACATTGTTGTTGCTACCTGTTGCACTCAGGTATTATGGATGATTCAGACACTTGCAGACTTGGAGGTAAAATACGTTGCACAGATCCCAATTCATTGTGATAACACTAGTGTCATCAGTGTGTCTAAGAATCCTATATTCCACTCCAAGACCAAGCATATTCCCATAAAATACCATTTTCGGAGAGAGCAGATCACCAATTAGGTTGTTCAAGTCCATTACATTACAACCATAGAACAAATTGTAGACATATTTACTAAACCCCTAGCCAAGACACCATTTGAATATCTCCGACAGAAGTTGGGTGTCATACCGTCTCACACCTAAGAGAGTCCATCCTTTTAGGGGGAGTTTTATATTGATTGAATATCTGATACCTCCTAAAATTACTACAACAACTCAGGGGGATCATGTTTCCTTTGACATTGATGTAAAAGGGGGAGAAAAAGGAGTGGTCTGGACCAGATGCTACAGTTTGAGGTCCAAATAGATTAACGCAGTCATTCAGGGTTTCCATCAATGACAAAGGTGGAGATTGTTATGATTATCATTGATGGAAGGTGTGATTGTCATTGATGGAAAGATCAGAGTATCCAACGATGGAAAAACAGGGACAACGAAAGCCCAGGAGGAGAAGCAACAGTGATCTTTGGATCCCATTGAGAATTCCCGTTGAACATCAGATATGAGCCTGAAGTCTGACCGATGTTGGATCCAAGAGAACCTGCACGTTCATTAAAGAGCAAGGTGAAGTGGGGTTATGAAATCCCCAAGGTAGGAGGACAGTTTTGGATACTGGGAGTTGGAATATTCAAGACTTTTCATCATCAAGAGTCTCGGAATCATGAAATACGAAACCTTGAAAACCTGAAACCTGAATTAGGCACACCAAAAAAGAATTTTGCAGACTGGGAAATAACTCCATTTCGGGGTCCTGAATACTGGGAGTTGAAGTGTCGAAACACTTCATCACAGGAGTGTCGAAATGTCGAATCGCCAAAATGTGAAATGTCGAAATACCGAAATAGGCACACCAACAAAGAGCTTCGCAAACCGGGAAATAACTCCATTTTGGAGTCTCGGATATCGGGAGTTGAAGTGTCGAAACACTTCACCACAGAAGTGTCGAAATGTCGAATCACTGAAATTTGAAACGTCAAAATCCCGAAATAGGCACACCAATAGAGAGCTTCACAGATCGAGAAATAACTCCATTTCGGAGTCTCGGATACCGGGAGTTGAAGTGTCGAAATACTTCACCACATAAGTGTTGAAATGTCGAATCACTAAAATGTGAAACAACGAAATACCGGATCTTTGATCCAACTCCATTTCAGAACTTCAGATACCAGGAGTTGGAGGAGATAAGCACCGAGACTCTTAACCACAGGAGTCCCAAAACGACGAAATGCGAAACATCAAAATGCCATTGATCCGACTCCATTTCGGAGTTTCGGATACCGGGACTTGGAGTTGTCAAGAATTCTCACATCAAGAATGTTGAAATCGCGATATGCGAAATCACGAAGAGATCTGGACCGTCGAATCATCAAGAGTGTGGACCATTGATCTGAATCCATTTCAGAGGTTCAGATACCGGGAGTTGGAAGAGTCAATAGTTGAGACTCTTCATCAAAGGAGTCCCAGAATTTCGAAATGTGAAATGCCGAAATGCGAAATGTGAAAACATCTTTTTGGTCTAAGCCTTGGTCACCATTGGAGGTCACATCATCGAAGAGATGTAGAGAAGAGCTCGAAGAGACAAGCTCCATTTCAGATTTTGGGACATGGAGAATCGAGACTCCTCACCACAAGACTGTCGAAATTCTAAAATTCTGAAATGCAAAATAAATGCAAGATCCTATGGATCTAATCCAACGGTGCAGGTGAATTTAAGTATGATCGGAGGGCTATTGTCGCACTTCAGAGTGTAACTGCTAGAAACGACTGATGGCTTCTGCCAGAGGGATGAAACAAGCCTCAGTGTGATCACCAAAGAAGATGAAGAGGCTCAAGGCATATTTCGGTGGAAGGAAGACTATTCTTAGAAGTGATTCATAGATGGAAGAGTGTTGAAGCATGTAACTGCAACAGAGAGGATCATCTTGACTTTGATAGAGAAGACGAAGAGTCTCAACTACGAGACAGGCTAAGGAATCTCAGCATAACACCTAGTGATGATGGACGCATGGGTTTAACTACTAGAGAAGTTGAAGAGTTGTTATGATGATTAGGCAGAGCACTCGACATGGAGAGAGCATGCATAAGCATGGCAAGATAGCATGCACAAGGTGCACAGAGACTATAAGTATGCAGAACAAAGAAGAGATGGGTGTTGTTGGGTGTGATTGAGGTGTGAAGAAGGAGGCAGAGCGCAGCAACACAAATGTACAGAAGGGTAATGGTGCATTGAAGGGACATGGCGCATAGAGCATAAAAGACAAAAGAACAAAAAGCGTAAGGAGTGTGAAGAAGACACTGATGTAGACAAAGTAGCTTAGTGTAGTAGAACAGTGATGAGACCGGTAAGCCATTGAAGAACTTTATATCGTTGTAATAAGTCTTAATAGAAAATATTGATATTTCAGGGTGGTTGGGAGGTTCTAGGGAGGACAATTGTCCTCAGATGTTTAAGTGGGTGCTTGAACACAGGGAGTTGTAGCTTCCATCTGGTTGCAGCCAGAGAAACCAGGGTGACAGGGTGGTGCAAGGGAGAACTGTTGTTCTCTGTTATATAGGTTGGTGCCTGTGTGATTGGAAGTTGGTGCTTCCATCCAGTTGGTGTTGGAACACTTAGGGAGTTGTTGCTTCCTTCTAGTGGGTGCTAGAGAAACCAGGGAGTTGGTGCTTCCTTCTAGTGGGTGCTAGAGAAACCAGGGAGTCGGTGCTTCCTTCTAGTGGGTGCTAGAGAAAACAGAGAGTTGGTCCTCTCAGCAAGTTGCATCTTGCAAAACAAAGGTTGTAGCCTCACAATGAGTTGGAGCTCATATGTATGATAATGTAAAGAATGTAAAGATTACTTATCATATAAATAAGAAGAGGTTTTTACCCTTTATGGGTTTCCTCGAGAAATATTTGTCTCTGTGTATCTCATATGTGTGAATGATGTTGAATGTACTATTGCTTACTTATCTGCACTATTGTGATTGTCATTGAGTGTTCTGTAAAGAGTTTAAAATAAGCATAATTGTTTAAGCAAGGTTACAATTGATTCACCCCCCCTTTCAGTTGTTCAACAGCAAAATGTGGGAGTAATTGTGTTTAGATACATGTTCAATGCCTTGAAAATATATTTCAAGACTTAAACTTCTTACAACAGATTATTCATTGAGTGGTTTGTTGTTTCCCTTTTTTTTTCCTCTATTATCTCACTTGTCTGTCATTTTTGTGCCACCAGCCAAGGAGGACCCTCATGTATATCATTTTTCCAACCCAACCATGCTCTTGTCTTGGTAAAACCAAATCTCTAAACTGACCAATAAAATAAAAATCGAACCATTCTAAACTTGAGATGGCCTAGCTCTGCCCTTTAGCAGTCAAGTGCAGACATTAGGACCAACATCTTCTGGCGCCGTTGTTGGGGAATGGAGTAAGGAAATGTCTTTTCATGGGAAAATGAAAATTATCATATATGACCTTTGATGGTGAACAAATATCATACACCTTCATACTACCATCTTTCACCCGACGACTCCACTGAGTAAAATTCACAAAATAAATACTGGCTCCCAGGAAAGGACTCAAGAGATCCAAATCTGAGCACATCAAAGCCACTAAGGCTCATCCTAACCCTGAGAAGGAAACAATATTCTCTATTCCAGAAAGGAAACTAAGAAAATCCACCTTAGCTCAGAGATATAACCCATCCCTCAACGGTAAAGTTGCACCTAAAAAACCTACTTTTCTCCATTATCACAAGAAACTTGAAATTGCTAGCCCTAAGAACCACATTTTCAAGGACTCTCAAATTATTTTAACCCATGCCTCTGCTTCATCATCTAGTCCAACATCCACACCTATATCTCCAATCAAACCTCATATTCCTATAGCCCCAAAAATGGTTTTTAACATGATGGATGCCATAATTGCTGCCAGATATTGTAACACCCCAGGTTTCGAACCCTCATTTTAAATAATGTATTGTTACAATGCTAAGAGGATTGAGTGCCCAAACAATTATTAAAGGGCCAATATGCCCAAGAAATGTAATGTTTTGATCATTATTAATAATAAACACATTGTTGGCTGCTAGACGAACAAGGACTAGAGTTATAGGGGGATATGATTCCACAAGAGAGGGGGCTTGAGGGGATAAATGTTTATTCCTATGTTAATTACCTTTCTACCTAAGGGAGGGGATCGGTTATGCAAGATTCTTGGGGAAGGCCAGGAGGTTCTTGAATTCCTCAAGAAAATACTTAAACCCATCCCTGGTCTGATTGTAGGGTTGGTCGTTGGTCGTTGGTGGTTAGTCACTGGCTCGTTAGCTTCGTCACCTCTGCATTATCCCATTATTTCCCTCACGCAATTCCATGCACTCACTTACCCATCCATTGTTCCATCCTCACCTGCGTCTTGGCCTGGTAAAGGGAAAGGAACTGCTGAGAATTAGCCACATGATAGTTGGTTGTAATGGTCACTAGTGCAATCCAGCCACAACTTGGGGCCTACATGTCTGAGATGCATTGGCCTGTGCCCTATTTTGATCAAAATTGTGAGTCCTGAGAGTTACAGCATTGAGATTCTATACCAGCTATGTTGGAGGCCCTAGAAAAAGGAGAAGGACTACCTGATGGATTGCGTGACGGAGAAGGGTGGAGGTCCATTATCTTGGGTGGTACAGGCTGGGTAGAAGAGAGTTGGGTACTTGGATTGTTGTGGGTGTTGGGAAACCTGTGAGAGCTTGAGAGCTGACTAGTTTGGGAACCCAAGTACACTCTAGAACCATCCTTGTGGATTCATAGCCCTGGCTCAGGGGTGATATTTTTGTTGATATTTGGAGCAGTGGTGTCTACGGTTGGGTGGAACGTCCTTGGTCTATAGCCAGTTGATGTCGCCTTCATATAAAGATAAGTGCTCTCTATTATGATATTATTATCTGTGTATGAATGTATTCCACTGTGTATTTTAATTATCGTTTAACCAAATCTTAGATTATGCATGCTTGTTGGATACTGTTGTGCATGTCGTTAAATCTTGTATCTTATGCGTGCTTATTAATTAAAGAAGGTATCAGTAAGAGTACAAATTCCAAGGGTGGGATTGAAGGTAGCATGCCCCATCCTATGGATGGCAGGGGATGTTACAGATTGGTATTAGAGATTCTAGTTGAAACACCAGATCGAACTCTGACCGTGAAGTTGAAGAGCTTAGGAAGAATGACATTGCACAATCTACGCAGGAGATATAACGTCAGATATTCGTTGTAAGGGTTTCGAAGGATCGTGACAGTCCCCTTCAAATTTGGGAGCGATTTCCACTATAGGATCAGGAGAGATCTTGGATCATTGGATTGGAGGACAGGTGAACAGGGGTCATCCAATGAAAATGAAGAAAGGGTCAAGGTCACAACTATTAGATCCCATTGGAGAGGGAGATCAACGGCCAATAGGCGTTACGGGGAACCAAGTTCCATGGGAGTTAATTCCTCAAGGCGGTCTCGCAATCCAAACCATGGTTTCACCAAGGGGGTTACATGTCAGCGTCAGGAGAATTACAGGGAGAAAAGCGGGTTACGCCAAACCACTGATGCACACCCCTGCAAATGGAAAGGAAGTAAGTGATGTGACATGTTGGTGCTTGAACATTGAAACTTCGTATAGCTGAAGTAGTTGGGAACCATCGATCTAAAGGAGGACACGCGTCAACTGATCGTGTGCTCCAGATAAAACACTCTGGGAAAACGTGAGTGAGGAGGAGGTTTGAATTTTGAGACTTCCAAAACACAAAGACCCGAAAGGATCTCAACCATTGATCTTCTGAGAGAGATGCGTCTCCAGATCCATGGCTTCGGATAAAATTCGGTGGGGCCAGATAAGTTTTGAAGTTTGAGATTTTTGAAGTCTGGAGTCCTTAAAAAATCATATCCGTCGATCTACGAGAGACATGCGTCAGTAGATCGTGAACTTCAGATAAAAAAAATTCAAAAAAAAATGTCTAGGTTTGAGATTTCTGAAGTCCGGAGTCTCGAAATAAAACATAGCCATCAGATTAAGGAAGACACATGGTGTAAATCTGTGGAATCTAGGTGAAGACCTGAAGTGAATCTTAGTCGTCTGATCCAGGAGGACATATGGCGACAGATTGGCCAGTTCGAGAATTCAGAGTTCGGGACGATTGGAAGTGTGCTAGTATCAAAATTCCCGAAGTCCTGAAGCCCGAAGAGTCGAAGTGATGGGGCACGACGACGTCACCTAGAGGTGGTGTGGACCCTGGAATTCTCGAAGTGATATGGCTTGCAGACATCACCTGGGATGACGTGGACACATGGGATGTGTGCCACATGTCAGTAAGTTTTGAGCATTTGGAGTATTGAAAATTCAGTTAGACTGTGACTCGTGGAACTTGCCTAATTGGGCCACTTGTCCACTTCCAATATTTCTCCACATGGCGATAGATCATCCAATCTAGAGACTGGGCATGGGGGTACATATCAACTGTTGATTCCAGAAGACACACATCGAAGGATCATCGACTTCAGGTGAAAGCACTCCGGGAGAAAGTGCAGGAGCGAATTTTGAAACTTTTGAAGCCCGAGGAGCCGAAGCGATTCATAGTCGTTGATCTGTGGGAAGACACACGTCAGAAGATCATGAACTCTGGGTAAAAGAATTACGGGAGGATACAAGCGAGGAAAGTTGAGACTCCCGAAGTGGATCTCGATCATTGATCATGAAAGAGGATGAGGACCATTGATCCAGTCCTGGATGAAAGTTCTGAAGTCCTGAAGCTCTAGACAAGTGATTTTTTAGCTAAGTGCAGGGTCATGGTCATGGTCATATGCAGATTGAGAGCTAAGGAAAGGAGGGATAAGGGACGAATTGGCTGTCCTCAAGAAGTGGTTTGAAGCAAGCATCTGCACAGGATGAAATTTTTTGCCAGCCAAGGATAACAAGACATTGGTATTTTTGGAGAATGGGGATATGGTCTCCATGAACAAAAGAAAAGAAAGAGACCTGTAGCATGGTTTGGAAATTTTGTTTATCATATGCGTAATTCTAAAAAAATGGTCGCTTGCACATTTTGTAGAATTAAGGGGTTTAAACACATCAACTCACGATGCGTATTGAGGAAATGGAAGAAGTCAAGGGAGCGTCCAGTCGTGATAAGGAGGCCGAAGGCCAGAATACTATAGTTGGTAATGTAGAGATAGAGTCCAACAGACGCAAGGGAAAAGGAGAGCAGAAAACGTTAATAGAAATGGTAAGAAGCCTAAAGATGGAAGTGCAGAGCTACAAAGCAGACAACTAGAGACTAATGAGAGAGAAAAGTTAGATAAATCCTCGAGAGTTGCAAAGCTTAAATAAGTTTCATATGCGAACGAGGAAGGGATCAAAGTCAAGACAAGAGGAAGGAGGCAAGTGTCATGAAAGAAGAGATGCTTCTGGAAGAGCTGGTTATTCCAAAAGTGTTGGTAGGGCTCATGGACACCACTTACCTCCTTACTCAGAAAGAAAGTTTGATGCATCAGATGATCCTACAAGTAGTTCAGAGGTGTCCCCTGTGAGACAACAAAGAAGGAAACAAGAGATAGATAGTTTAGAAGGAGAGCTGAGGAAGCTCAAGCCACCTTCCTTTGATGGTGAAAGAGAAAGGGAAGATGATGTCGAAGCATAGTTTCTTGAGCTCCAGAGATATTTTCAGTTGCATAACTATTCGTCCAACCTGGAAGCCAAGATTTCCACCTACAATTTACACAGGAAGGTTGTGATGTGGTGGGACCAACTTAAGCAAGTGGAACATGTTAATGAAAGTAGGATCACTTGGAAATAGTTCAAGAAGTAATTCCAGAAGGAGTACCTCTCAGAGCATTTCTATGACAAAAAAATGCAGGAGTTCTTTGAACTTAGGTTGGGAATCATGACTATGGCAGAGTACGAGAAAATGTTCTTAGGATTGTTAAAATATGTCAAGTTCATTGGTGATGAGAGAGTTAAAATACATATATTTCTAAGTGGATTGCCAGCCTTTTATAAGGAAAATATCAAGTATGATGAACACAAGACCTTGACTGAGGCCATCAGGAAGGATAAATACATGTATGAGTGATGATGACGTCCACAACCATCCACCCACAGGTCAGAAGGTCCACGTCAATAGGATATTTTTCCCTTCACTGGCCCGAAGAGCTTTGCAATGGCTCTTTTATTTCCCTTTCGGGAAATCTGCACCTGCAACTAACTTTGAGAAATCCCCCCCTTGTATTTCGAGAGATCGCACTTCACACTTTCGCGAATCTGGTGGTCAAGTGCCTTGTCTCTCAAATCCCCAAAACCCTAAAACAGTCAACGCTGACCTTTCCTCTTTCTCTTTTGGATTTCTCCTTATCATGATTTCGGCAGTCGCGATGTTAAGCAACTTGTTCCCACGATTCTCGAAACCCAATTTACCAAAATTATGATGCGCTTGCAAGGTTGTCTTTTCAACGCCTTTCACTCTGTCAGGACTTCAGACTTCGCGATATCACGAATCCTAATGCAAAGAATTTGGAACTTCACCCCACGAAACCCTGAAATGGTCAACGGAGTTTGAATCCATGTTTGAAAATGTGCCACCTATCCACCTGCCAATTTTGTGGCCCACACAATCCTTTCGGCCTTCGGGACTTGGCGCTTCGTGATTTTGTGAGTCCTGTTGCACAAATTTTGGGACTTCTACTCGCGAAAAACCGAACTGGAAGTTCGCGGGTAAATCCAACAGCTCTCGTGGATTGGATCTACAACTCTACTCCTCCTAAGCTTAGGACCTTTAAATTAATCCATGTAACTCCTCTGCTACTCTGCGAGATCGGACGACTCACAGGACTTCGTGAATTCTCCACAGAGAATTCCGACCATCCGTCTTTTCTTTCACGAGGACTTCTGCAATTCATTACTAAGTGGATTTCCACAGTACTTAACCGCCTACGACCCAACTCACAATGCTTTCTCACTGGTTTTAGTGCACAAGCTTCCTATACCTCCTTCGACAACTTTGATGGCTTTATCCTTCCTAAAAATTTTCCAACTTTGAGTCTTGAGGAAGACTCCTACACGCACTCCTTGCGAAAAATTCCTTAGTTACTCCAAGGAATTGGAACCCATCGACTCTGCGCACTCCTACAACAGCAGTCTCTTAGCAAATCATTCAAGTTACCAAACCTAAACCTCTACTCAGCCTGCACACACATTGCATGGCTCCGGTGCCCAACTGCACTTTTGAGGGAATGAGAACAAAAGATATCTCTCCTAAGCTTTCAGAGACAACCTCTGAACACTTTGTCGACGGACTCCTTGTGGACAATTCAACTGCACTCCTTGCAGGAAATATTTCTCAGATAGAGAAACAATTGAAACTCATTTCTCCTACTCTCTCTCTCTCTCTCTCTCTTAGATTTCAAACATTCAACAAGGAATCATTCATACATAGCATAAAATCAATTGCATGATAGAAGGAGTAAAACATTCATGAGCATAACATTCAAAAATGCATACACAGAGAATATATGAACACCATGAGTCTGAATCATAGCTTTCTTGTATTAATTTAGAACTTTTGTACATGGGTGTCTTCACACAGCTCTCTTCTCTTTTTCTTCTATGCTCTTCATAATAATGTTACAATACACAATGAGGGTGTCTATATCTCGTTTCCCTCTCTCATTCTAAACTGTCTAATCTAGAATTGAATTCTAGCTACTTGCATTAACTACCATAAATGCCTTCTACCTACTAAGGACGAGAGCGGATTGCTCAAGGTCCAATTACATTTTACAAGGGCGCTCCTTCTTAATGGATTCATTAATATTTTAAGACATTTTCAAAATTTGTGCTGGGCACATTTCCAGTTGTCCGTTGTCTTCGTGCTAGCTCGCTTATGATGCTCCTGCATCATACTCCCTTACTTGAAAATTTTCATGGGATCCTATCCATGAGCTCGCGTACGGTGTGTCCATGCCTCTGGATCTCTGCTTTGTTCTCCCATCTAACATCTTCAACTGGATGGCCCTTCCACTTGACCAAGTATTCAAAGTATTTCTTCCACCTGGTCTTCTTGCTGACCCTTTTGTCCAGTATGTGCTCCATCTGCGGCTTATCTGCAACTGGCATATGCTTTGTCCACTGGATCACTAGCTATTCATTTCCTGTCCCTGCTTCCTTAGCTTTATATGGGTACAAATCTGAGATATTGAATATCGGAGAAATTCTGATCCCATCGGGTAGTTCAATCTCGTAAGCATTCACCCCAAATTTCTTTAAGACCTTACATGGTCCGATTTTCTTCATCTTCAGCTTATTATATGTTCCTCTTGGGAAATTTTCCTTTCTCAAATGTGCCAGAACCAAATCACCAACCTCAAATTGAAGTTGTCTCCTATGTTGATCTGCTCTGCGCTTATATTCCTGGATCAAATTTTGCAATCGCTCCTTAACCTAGCTGTGAAGTTCCTTCATCGCCTCTGCGAAATATTCTGCACTAGCGCTAGTAATTGCAATCTGTTCTGAATTTCTCAACTCAAAAATCCTTCTCGGTTGCATGCCATTGACAATCTGAAACGGACTCTGCCCCGTGCTTCTATTAACTGAGTCATTATAAGCAAATTATGCCTGTGGTAATATGTTGTCCCATTGGCTGTGGTGTCTTGTCACCAAGCTTCTCAGCAAGTCTCCCAGACTTCTGTTCACCACTTCTGTTTGTCCATCCATCTGAGGATGATAAGCTGAACTAAATGACAAGTTAGTTCCCAGCTTCTTCCATAAGGTCCTCCAAAAGTGTCCTATGAACTTGGTGTCTCGATCTAAAACTATGCTCTTTGGTAATCCATGAAGTCAAATGACTTCTTTGAAAAATAGATTCGCAATGTGAGTTGCGTCACTAGTCTTCTGACATGGAATGAAGTGTGCCATCTTGGAAAATCTATCCACCACCGAAAAGATTGAGTCAAAACCTCTTTGTGTTCTTGGCAACCCTAATATGAAATCCATGCTGACTACATCCCACGACCTCTCAATACTGGGCAATGGTTGATAAAACCCTGCATTTTGTTTCCTTCCCTTCGAATGTTGGCAAATTCTTCATCTGTCCACGAATCTCTTGATGTCTGCTCGCATTCCCGGCCAAAAATATGACTCATTCAACTTTGCGAACGTCTTGTCATGACCAAAGCGCCCTGCCAATCCTCCATTGTGTTTCTCCTTCAGCAAATTCTCCCTCATAGAGCATTTCGGAATACAAAGTTGATTACCTTTAAACAGTTGTTGACGGGCGAAATCGATTGTTCGTCAACTGAGAGAGTGAAACCGGTCCGGGCTTGTCTAAATAACCCAAGCCGTTTGGAATGGACCACCCTGACGAGTTTAATGGCTCCGTTGGCCGCTCTAAGGTCTTCTAAGAAAACCAAAGAGAGAAATGATCTGAGCTAAGTAATCTAACTAAACTAAATAAAGCAAACTAACTATAATAAAGGAAACTAGAAACTAATAAAACAAAGAAAGAAACTAACTTCACTAATCTAACTATGAACTACTAACTATTATATATATACAAGATACTAACTATGATTATAATAACTCAAATCAACTATCTAATTATCAAGTTAATTACAGTTTATTCACAAATATACATTACATACAATCTATAGATTTGAATAAAACCTGTGAAACTCATGTGTTTGCTGTCCCAAGACAGCGAAGATAACTCTTTTTTGATTTTATGATTTATGAATAAGAAAGTAAACTAACTGAAATTAAACAATCTGATATAATCTACTGAAATTAAATGATCTAATATAAATCTAATAAACTTGCATCTATATTAAACTACTTAATGAAAACAGTAGACTAAATACTAATTGACCTGGAAATGCTCCAAGTCTGCCCTGTGTATGATTGCTTCTTAAGCTGATTGGAGGAAGAAATTCACACCATTTAGCCCTTAAGCTTCTCGCAAATGATCAGCTATGCTGCCTCTTGAAGTATGTTATAGGACAAACAAGACATAAAAGAAATCATAACAGTCTTCTAGTTATAAATTCCTGCAAAAGGAAAACCTATTATGCAGCAAATTCATATATAACAATTCAATTTATGAAGAAGACAAAGTTATCATTCACAAACAGAATCAACAACTGCTATGTCTTTTATCTATTTGGAAGCAACAAGATATGTATAACAGTAAATAAATTATATCATTCGCATTTGATTTAGATAACAAAGTAATACTAAACCATAAACAAGATGATATACAAAACATGGAATAAAGTGTTGATATATTGAAAAGTAAAAGCTATGACAAACACCAATTCTGCTCCAGTTTGAATCAGAATTACATATCCTTGTTCTCCCCCAGTTGAGGATGATCGATTATTACAAAACCATAGGTTTATATAAGTTTCTCACAAGGTAAAACATCCTTGTGAATAATAGCAAATAGTTTCACACAATCTGGGAATAATCCCAAAATCCATTAAACTAAGTAACTAAAAATGCAAGTAAAATCCTTAATATATCTTCCAACTGCTCCTCATATCCATTGCCAATTCAAATTTTCCTGTATTGGACACAAAGATCAAGTTAGAGGAGTATTTTATTAAGAAAATAATAAAAAAATGACTCTATAGACTTAGCTACAGAATCTCCTGATTCTGTAGCTGGTCTAGAATACTAAACAGGACCAGATATATAATCAAATCAAATCCAATCCAATCATTACAAATTACAAATGATTTAAGAAAAATAAATCCTTTGAATCAAACTGAATCGAATAGAATACAATCGGGACAGAATAGGAATACTCTGTTTTCCCAATCGTTATAAAATCAAATCAAATCTTAACAAGACTGTTCCATGGATGCAATTAATGGTGAACAAAATCATATGAGATAAAACAATCATTATCGTTTTGCACAGGATCCAAATCGTTTAATCAAATAGCCAAAAATGGTCACGATAAACAGACATAACTCTATCCACAAAATCCAACCATAGATTTCGCTTGTTGAGTTTCAAACAGTTCGCAGGTATATTCGTAATTATCATTGACCAATTATAGCAGATTGATATCATTCCATTAAGAGTACGATATGAAATAGCATCTTTTATATTCAGATGAAATCAAATCCCTGAATATCAACTCAAAAACCTTCATGTTTGATCACCACATAGTCAACAGACAGAGGTACAATAAAATCGATAGGATTCATGAATTGGGCAATAATTAATACGAATCTTTACCGAGTTAATTATAGAAGTGAAATCGAAACCAATTTGAGCAATAATGAGAATTGAATGAGTTGCAACTGGTTACGTATCACCAGAGAGGTATCCGACTTAATTAAAACACAAAAATAGCTAACCAATTCATCAATCATTTTAACTCATAACTAAATCATACCATTGAAAATTGAACTACTAGCAACAGTCTATTTTTAAAATATACAGCTTGTCTTCTTAACAGGGCATCGAACCAAAGTTGTACAATCATATCTATTCGATGATCTATTAATTAAAACCAAATCCAATCGGATCTTAAACTATAACAAAAATAATTCATCAAACCAAAATTACACACAGTGAAGCATGCTTATGTAACAGAGTAGGGTGTAATATAAATGAGCGAAAATTATACCATCCCAGTTGCTGAGACTATGTCAATTTTGAATTTACAATTGCAGTAGCAGACTCGACATTTTTTAACAGGATTGACCTGACAGTTCGTTGCTTCTTGTCGTTGGGTTGCATCTTTGCATTCTGACCAATGAGCTTTGCCACTTGTCTTTCCAAATCGTGAATTTTGGATTGCAATTTTGGGACATCTGAGTAGTATCTCTCTAACCACAGCCCGCACTGATCGCAAGGTGGATCAACATTTTGAACATAAGGGGGTTTTGATTATTCCCCGAGGGTTTCATGGGACGATTTAATACCAGGGAAGTCAGGGTTATCCCGCAGACAAGGAGGTAAGTTCTTAACGAAATCATAAGGAGGCTTGCCACACAAGCCCTCAGAGTAAGGATACTCTTCGACGAGAAATCGTTCCACTTCAGAATCAGAGTCTTCGCTGACCACGATAGGCTCTAATTTAACAGGGGGCTTGGGTTTATTCCTCACCATGCGAGAGATCAATCTTGCATTTTTCTTGCCTCTAGTATTAGCACCAGTCTTCGCTCTAGCCTTTTGGGTTGTAGGCTTAGCAACTTCGGTCTGTTTAGTCACAACCATAGGCGAATTCAAAGGTGAGTCGGGTTTAGGTTTGGGTAGCAAAACATTAAAAGGTACAGGGGTAGGTTTTCTCTCGGTTACCATGGGCTTGTCCACCTGTGGAGGACTCGATTCTTCAAAGCCATTACGGTTGAGAAAATCATGCCAAGAATCATGACGTAACCCCAATTCATAAACAAAAATCATTTTAATCAACCCCACATGGAAGAGGCTGGTGTCAGCTTGGCTACGCTTGTATTTCTTAGCCATTTTGAACAAACTTCAGTGCAGATAGTGCGGCATGCTACGTTCGAAACCCATAAACACCATTAATAAATGTAGATGAAACAAGAAAACGAACCCGTACCTGCCTTCACAAGTAACGAATTGCTTGATAATCATCAAGAGATCATACCAGCAGGGTTTCAACATCTTTGCAGGTAAAACTCTGTTGCATGAGTTCACTGTCCGAGACTGAAACAACAATGTCCACGGGACATCGTCAACCTTGCAGCTTTTGGACCACTTTTGTCCCTTGACAGGCAGGCTGGTTGCTGAGCTGAGGAATTGTTCAGTGATTTCAAGATGGACATCTCCCACTTTGGCTCAGCAGCCATCAAACGACAATGCAAATTGCCAAGCCACAGCGAAGTTAAAACCATCGAACTTCCTTACAAACGGAAGCCACCTGAACTCTTCTAGGTCACTATATGCACCATCAAATGTCAACAGTGCTTGGCATCCATTGGGCTCGACCCTTACAACAGGAGCCATGGCATTCTGTACATGGTAGGGTTCGAACTGAAGGAGACAATGCACAGAGTCAAAAACGATAGGGTTTGATAGCTTCATCATTCGAAGAGACCGGAATTAACTGCATGCGTGCGAAGGTGGTGGGATTACCACTGCCATGCATTAGTATTAATGACCATGTACAGTGCTGTTATAATCATAATCGCTCAAACCATACGTATCGGCCAACAAGTAGGTGAATCATCATATCAACGTGCCATTAATCCGAGTCAAAACCAACATCATATGTGATAATCATGCGCCAAGTGTTAAGTTTAATCAACATAGTACCCATCACTAACCATCGATCAGTCGTGTCAATTCAATGTTTCAAACCAATGTTAATACATTCATGCCAATACATAGTTCGAAACTATTGTTCGTTCCATGATATCAAACTCACAAAACAATGTATCGAGCAAGGGTTCAAACCATAAAATTGAAAATCAAAAAGGTTGATCAATGTGCCTTTGCAAAGCTCAAACCATTGCCACTTTATATGAAGCCAAACTCATGATATTGCAAATGTGTTTTTATCATAATCAAAGTGTGAAAAGATTGCAACCAATGAACATATGAAAACAATAAGTTGAGAGTTCAAAACAATAAGAATTATATCATGTGTAAAACCAAAATCAATTATAACCCTTATGACATCAAACATGACTCATAACTTAACCTTTTCAATACTTTATCAACGAAATCAAGTTGCGCAATTGAAATGAATGGATATAGTTTGAGAGAAACTTTTGCAGTGATGTGATAAACCAGTGGTCAAGTGTCTTTCAGCAAATCAATAAAAGACGACGACAGTCAAGGCAACGAAAGAGATGTTTTCACACTTGCAGTTGTGAAAACTGAGTTGAAATCAAATTGTAATTGTCGCAAAAATGAGACAAAATTCTAGAAGCACAATGCGATGATACTTTGTCTTTAATGAGACAAGGGGTGTAGGCATCTTTTATTAGGACAAAATAAAAAAATGAATTGGCTGCCAACAATGGCGACACGCTGGGCGAAGCAGTTATCTCTGTCATAAGAAAATGAATTTGGAACAGAACAACAAAGAAAAATTCAACTTGAAAGAACAACCAAAAATTGTACTACATCATCATCAACTATCTTTTCCAGCGAAGTTTTAAAAGATGCAAACCAATAACAGTCTTAAAGATCAGCAAGTCATGATTTTTATGATAAAATCTTCAATACTGTTGGCATGGCCACTGCTGCCAGCAGGCATTCATAGCCTTGACAGGGTTTCCATTTAACCCACTCGGACGTCTTTATCCTGTCAAGAAGCTCTAGATTAAAATAAAGGACTTTTAAAAGAGGTTTCTTATAATTTTACAGATTTTCATGTACCCGCCATTGCTTCGCTGCCAGCAGGCCTGTTCAGTACCCCGGCGAAGTTGTCTTGGCGCCATGCTTGCATTTACCCGCTGCCAGCAGACCTGTTCAGTATCCCGGCGGGTTTACAAACACTTCCCACAGCTCTTATTAATATTTTTATTTTATTTTTGCTTTATAGATAGCTGAGCGGGGTGACGCTGAAAGATCTTGATATGTTCTCATATTTTTCAGACCTCATCAGAATTTTTTAAATACTGTCCTTATTCAACTCCAGAAATGTCTTATTTCTAAAACAACTTACTTTGACAGGGAGACATCCTTTTTTTTGAGTCATTCCTTTACGGAAAAGGGACAGCGTAAAAAGATAAAGATAACCATGACAAGCTTCACTTAAAGACCGAAATAGTAAACTTCTTTCAAACAACGTTTTCCGATATCATTTTCAGAAATATAAATCACTGATGTTTGTACAATCTTTCAGAAGTTATTTCAGCGAAGAAATTTTTCTATCGTCTTTGTCTGAATGGCTCAGTGCACAGGTAGGTGTGTTTCCAAATGCAAAACTGGTAAGCATAAGGGAGAAATCCAAACACACCGACGAAGAAAAAATTGGAAAGAAAAGAAATCCAAACAACAAAAACAAAAAACAAATATACACAGAAGGTGCATCTGAAAACCTCATGCGACAATCCCCTGAGAAACTGAAAGAAAGTAGGAAAACCCTGGATGATGAGAAAGCAGTCCTACTCATGGTATCTTGGGTTAGAGATGATTCAGATTCATTTATCTTTTTACTTTCCATTTAAGATTTTCATGACGATACTGTGTTTTTGAAAATAAATGAGCAAAGAGAAAGAGATCAAGGGGACTTCCCTGACAATAGTTGTATTATGGTTCTCGTGGTGTGCCCACTTGCGTTCATGACAGCATTTATTAAAAACAAAACTAGTGAGAAATCAAACTGAAAAAAAAAAAAAAAACTATTCCTAAACCTACCCTAACTATTAAACAAATCAGAATACTACGTGAAGTCATGTTTCCAATGTAGCCATCGGAGTAACTCTAATCCTGCAATGAAAACAAGATCAAGCATTATTAAAAAGAATGGTAATATATCAACAAATGATAGAAACATATCACGCTTACCTTCATAATCGACATCTAGAAACAAAGTAAGCAGGATCTTACCATTTCCTCGGATATTCTTGTTGTACGAATCCTCCAGCCATTGCGCAATATTGTCGTGATAAGGGTCATAATGGCATGGGCGAGTGTAAGTAGTTTTGAAAAATTTGTCAGGATCATGAGGAAATGGAAAAATCATCAGCCAAGGCTGAAATGCCTCATCCTCCTTACAATTCTCTAAGTGTTCATTAACTTCTTCACATGGAGGATCTAAAAGAAACATGTAACGCCTACTTCCAAGATACTTGGGTAAAAAGAAAGTAATCTCAACTTTGTCTTTATTGTGAAATTTTTTCATATATGAATATTCAAGCCACTCTAAGATCCTGTCACAAAAATGAGAATGCAAACCATGAATTTGATGAAACAAATATATCAATGGAAAGCTCATCATAGGAGGATTCATGCAATCAATTGGATCATTGGTTTGAATGTTTCCTTCAATGTGATTGATCATTTCAAAATGTGAAGTATCAACATAAAGATTTGAGCTAAGCAAAGAACGAGTATGCAACTTAGAATGTTTGATCTCCATAAAACATAATGCATTGTCCTTTTCAATCATAAACTGTGTAAAATCATCTTGTAACATGTCCTTTTCCCATGTAAGTGATGAAAGTGAACAAGCATCAAATCCGTTTTTATCAATGTTATGCTCGGAATTAATTTCACCAAAATTTAGCATATCGAAAGGATATGATTGTGGTGGAAAAGAAAAGGATGTTGTAGGTAAGATATCAAGTCCACCAGAATCTAGGAATCGATCAGGATATAAGGAATAAAAGGAATCAGAAATAAGCAGATAAAAAGAATCTCTTGAACTATGATAATCAACAATGGTATTCTCAAGACAATTCTCTTCACTTTCGACAAAACTCTTACTTTGTTTTGGTGACGAATTCTTCAACGTAATATGAGCATCTCGATTTGTCTTTTGTGTGATAGAAAATTCAAAATTTATGTGACAAGCATCTAGTCTTTCCTGTGAACAAAGTACATTTTGAGGATGAAGATTTAAAGTTTCTTCTTCTAGTAGCATAGCTCCTTCTCTAATCAGTTTCATAGGAGTATTAGAACATTCAAGAAGATTTTCGTTGCTTAAGTGTTCTTCAATGATTGATTTTAAATGTTGATTAGAGAAAGAGTTACAAGAATGAGGATATTCACTTCGAGCCAGAAATGAATCTTCTTCCATACTATTTGAAGACTGAAAATACAATGATTCAAAGGAAAAACCAATTGGGTTGTCAATAAGAGCCTGATCAATAGATTCTACCTCCCTAGCTTGTTCAACATTATCGGAAGAATTTTCCTCTTCTTGCGAAGAAGATTGTTCTTGCAGTTGGGTGATAGGATTTGCAATTGGTTCTTCATTCGTGATTGAACATGACTGAATGGAAGGGATGGAAGGATCATAGAAGAGATTTAATGCCAAAGACATGTCATCGAGATTAAATTTACAAAGGATATGATAGACTTTTGTCAAAAAGCCTTTTGAATATGGATCGCCATTGATTAGCGAAGTATGAAATTCTTCACATAATTGATCAAAATCATAAATTTCAAAACCATCTAGAAACTCATCCACAAATTGAATCCAATCAAAAATGTGACATGTCAGAAAGGATTCAAACCAATGTTTGATTCGACCTCTAAAAGTAAAAGCGAACAGCCTGCATAAAACTCTTAAATCTGAGATGTCATGTTTTATGCATTTGCACCAAAACTTGTTAAGGTGGTCTTTAGCAGATAAGTTGCCTTCACCATCAAAGGTGAGTTTGGACAAGCATGAGACTGTCTCGTCGGGAACATCGGGTAATGAGAAGTTGAAAGCATGTTCCAACACAGTGATTTGGGGAGCCATGGGGGAAATTGAATACATTTAAAAGTAAAAGCTCCTACAAGGCTATCCTGTCAGTCGGCCCTCCTTCTAGTGCCATTTGTTGATGGGTGAAATCGACCATCCGTCAACTGAGAGAGTGGAACCGGTCCGGGGTTGTCTAAATAACCCAAGCCGTTTGGAATGGACCACCCTGACGAGTTTAACGGCTCCGTTGGCCGCTCTAAGGTCTTCTAAGAAAACCAAAGAGAGAAATGATTTGAGCTAAGTAATCTAACTAAACTAAATAAAGAAAACTAACTATAATAAAGGAAACTAGAAACTAATAAAACAAAGAAAGAAACTAACTTCACTAATCTAACTATGAACTACTAACTATTATATATATACAAGATACTATCTATGATTATAATAACTCAAATCAACTATCTAATTATCAGGTTAATTACAGTTTATTCACAAATATACATTACATACAATCTATAGATTTCAATAAAACCTGTGAAACTCATGTGTTTGCTGTCCCAAGACAGCGAAGATAACTCTTTTTTTATTTTATGATTTATGAATAAGAAAGTAAACTAACTGAAATTAAACAATCTGGTATAATCTACTGAAATTAAATGATCTGATATAAATCTAATAAAATTGCATCTATATTAAACTACTTAATGAAAACAGTAGACTAAATACTAATTGACCTGGAAACGCTCCAAATCTGCCCTGTGTATGATTGCTTCTTAAGATGATTGGAGGAAGAAATTCACACCATTTATCCCTTAAGCTTCTCGCAAACGATTAGCTATACTGCCTCTTGAAGTATGTTACAGGACAAACAAGACATAAAAGAAATCATAACAGTCTTCTAGTTATAAATTCCTGCAAAAGGAAAACCTATTATGCAGCAAATTCATATATAACAATTCAATTTATGAAGAAGACAAAGCTATCATTCACAAACAGAATCAACAACTGCTATGTCTTTTATCTATTTGGAAGCAACAAGATATGTATAACAGTAAAGAAATTATATCATTCGCATTTGATTTAGATAACAAAGTAATACTAAACCATAAACAAGATGATATACAAAACATGGAACAAAGTGTTGATATATTAAAAAGCAAAAGCTATGAAAAACACCAATTCTACTCCAGTTTGAATCAGAATTACATATCCTTGTTCTCCCCCAGTTGAGGATGATCAATTATTACAAAACCATAGGTTTATATAAGTTTCTCACAAGGTAAAACATCCTTGTGAATAATAGCAAATAGTTTCACACAATCTGGGAATAATCCCAAAATCCCTTAAACTAAGTAACTAAAAATGCAAGTAAAATCCTTAAGATATCTTCCAACTGCTCCTCATATCCATTGCCAATTCGAATTTGCCTGTATTGGACACAAAGATCAAGTTAGAGGAGTATTTTATTAAGAAAATAATAATAAAAATGACTCTATAGACTTAGCTACAGAATCTCCTGATTTTGTAGCTAGTCTAGAATAGAAAACAGGACCAGATATATAATCAAATCAAATCCAATCCAATCATTACAAATTACAAATGATTTAAGAAAAATAAATCCTTTGACTCAAACCAAATCGAATAGAATACAATCGGGACAGAATAGGAATACTATGTTTTCCCAATCGTTATAAAATCAAATCAAATCTTAACAAGACTGTTCCATGGATGCAATTAATGGTGAACAAAATCGTATGAGATAAAACAATCATTATCGGTTTGCACAGGATCCAAATCGTTTAATCAAATAGCCAAAAATGGTCACGATAAACAGGCATAACTCTATCCACAAAATCCAACCATAGATTTCGCTTGCTGAGTTTCAAACAGTTCGCAGGTATATTCATAATTATCATTGACCAATTATAGCAGATTGATATCATTCCATTAAGAGTACGATATGAAATAGCATCTTTTATATTCGGATGAAATAAAATCCCTGAATATCAACTCAAAAACCTTCATGTTTGATCACCACATAGTCAACACACAGAGGTACAATAAAATCGATAGGATTCATGAACTGGGCAATAATTAATACGAATCTTTACCGAGTTAATTATAGAAGTGAAATCAAAACCAATTTGAGCAATAATGAGAATTGAATGAGTTGCAACTGGTTACGTATCACCAGAGAGGTATCCGACTTAATTAAAAGAAAAAAATAGCTAACCAATTCATCAATCATTTTAACTCATAACTAAATCATACCATTGAAAATTGAACTACTAGCAACAGTCTATTTTTAAAATATACAGCTTGTCTTCTTAACAGGGCATCGAACCAAAGTTGGACAATCATATCTATTCAATGATCTATTAATTAAAACCAAATCCAATCGGATCTTAAACTATAACAAAAATAATTCATCAAAACCAAAATTACACACAGTGAAGAATGCTTATGTAACAGAGCAAGGTGTAATATAAATGAGCGAAAATTATACCATCACAGTTGCTGAGACTATGTCAATTTTGAATTTACAATTGCAGTAGCAGACTCGACATTTTTGAACAAGATTGACCCGACAGTTCGTTGCTTCTTGTCGTTGGGTTGCATCTTTGCATTCTGACCAGTGAGCTTTGCCACTTGTCTTTCCAAATCGTGAATTTTGGATTGCAATTTTGGGACATCCGAGTAGTATCTCTCTAACCACAGCCCACACTGATCGCAAGGTGGATCAACATTTTGAACAGAAGGGGGTTTTGATGATTCCCCGAGGGTTTCATGGGACGGTTTAATACCAGGGAAGTCAGGGTTATCCCACAAACAAGGAGGTAAGTTCTTAACGAAATCATAAGGAGGTTTTCCACACAAGCCCTCAGAGTAAGGATACTCTTCGGCGAGAAATCATTCCACTTCAGAATTAGAGTCTTCGTTGACCACGATAGGCTCTAATTTAACAGGGGGCTTGGGTTTATTCCTCGCCATGCGAGAGATCAATCTTGCATTTTTCTTGCCTCTAGTATTAGCACCAGTCTTCGCTCTAGCCTTTTGGGTTGTAGGCTTAGCAACTTCGGTCTGTTTAGTCACAGCCATAGGCGAATTCAAAGGTGAGTCGGGTTTAGGTTTGGGTAGCAAAACATTAAAAGGTACAGGGGTAGGTTTGCTCTCGGTTACCATGGGCTTGTCCACCTGTGGAGGACTCGATTCTTCAAAGCCATTACGGTTGAGAAAATCATGCCAAGAATCACGACGTAACCCCAATTCATAAACAAAAATCATTTTAATCAACCCCACATGGAAGAGGCTGGTGTCATCCTGGCTACGCTTGTATTTCTTAGCCATTTTGAACAAAATTCGGTGCAGATAGTGCGGCATGCTACGTTCGAAACCCATAAACACCATTAATAAACATAGATGAAACAAGAAAACGAACCCGTACCTGCCTTCACAAGTAACGAATTGCTTGATAATCATCAAGAGATCATACCAGCAGGGTTTCAACATCTTTGCAGGTAAACCTCTGTTGCATGAGTTCACTGTCCGAGACTGAAACAGCAATGTCCACGGGACATCGTCAACCTTGCAGCTTTTGGACCACTTTTGTCCCTTGACAGGCAGGCTGGTTGCTGAGCTGAGGAATTGTTCAGTGATTTCAAGCTGGAGATCTCCCACTTTGGCTCGACAGCCATCAAACGACAATGCAATTTTCCGAGCCACAGTGAAGTTAAAACCATCGAACTTCCTTACAAACAGAAGCCACCCGAACTCTTCTAGGTCACTATATGCACCATCAAATGTCAACAGTGCTTGGCATCCATTGGGCTCGGCCCTTACAACAGGAGCCATGGCATTCTGTACATGGTAGGGTTCGAACTAAACGAGACAATGCACAGAGTCAAAAACGATAGGGTTTGATAGCTTCATCATTCGAAGAGACAGGAATTAACTGCATCCGTGCGAAGGTGGTGGGATTACCACCGCCATGCATTAGTATTAATGACCATGTACAGTGCTGTTATAATCATAATCGCTCAAACCATACGTATCATCCAGCAAGTAGGTGAATCATCATATCAACGTGCCATTAATCCGAGTCAAAACCAACATCATATGTGATAATCATGCGCCAAGTGTTAAGTTTAATCAACATAGTACCCAGCACTAACCATCGATCAGTCATGTCAATTCAATGTTTCAAACCAATGTTAATACATTCATGCCAATACATAGTTCGAAACTATTGTTCGTTCCATGATATCAAACTCACAAAACAATGTATTGAGCAAGGGTTCAAACCATAAAATCGAAAATCAAAAAGGTTGATCAATGCGCCTTTGCAAAGCTCAAACCATTGCCACTTTATATGAAGCCAAACTCATGATATTGCAAATGTGTTTTTAGCATAATCAAAGTGTAAAAATATTGCAACCAATGAACATATGAAAACGATAAGTTGAGAGTTCAAAAGAATAAGAATTATATCATGTGTAAAACCAAAATCAATTATAACCCTCATGACATCAAACATGACTCATAACTTAACCTTTTCAATACTTTATCAATGAAATCAAGTTGCGCAATTGAAATGAATGGATATAGTTTGAGAGAAACTTTTGCAATGATGTGATAAACCAGTGGTCAAGTGTCTTTCAGCAAATCAATAAAATATGACGACAGTCAAGGCAACGAAAGAGATGTTTTCACACTTGCAGTTGTGAAAACTGAGTTGAAATCAAATTGTAATTGTCGCAAAAATGAGACAAAAGTCTAGAAGCACAATGCGATGATACTTTGTCTTTAATGAGACAAGGGGTGTAGGCAGCTTTTATTAGGACAAAATAATAAAAAGAATTGGCTGCCAACAACAGTAATCCTTCCTGGATCATGTATTAAGTCCGTTGGCTTCTATCCCTGAGAATTGGATTCTCAGCTGCTTCGTATGCCTCCTTAAAATCTGGATCATCCCTATACATTTCCCTGAGATCATCAAAACCTAATGTTTTGACTTTGAACTCTTGCAATAGCAGACATTTCCTGCTCAAAGCATCAGCAACCTTGTTAGCAGTACCAGAAATATGTTTAATCACGAAAGTGAAATTTTGCATATATTCAACCCATTTAACATGTCTCTGATTCAACTTTTCCTGTTGAGTCACAAACTACAGTGCATGATTGTCACTATATAAGACAAACTTCTTCGAGATCAAGTAATGTCTCCATTTCTTCAATGCCTGTATAATAGCATAGAACTCCTTATCATACGTGGAGCATTTCACCTTCGCTTCATTCAGCTTCTCACTGAAGTATGCTATCGGCCTGTCCTCTTGACTCAAGACTACCCCTATTGCAAATCCACTTGCATCGCATTTCACTTGAAATGTCTTTTGGAAATCCGGCAACACCAAAATTGGTTGTTCCGTAATCTTCTTCTTCAACAAATTAAAACTCTTCTCAGCCTCTTTTGTCTAGTGAAAAGACTTGTGTCTCTTCTTCACTGTATCCATCATCGGTGCACTAATTCCATTGAAATTCCTAATGAATTTTCGGTAGAAACTAGCCAATCCATAAAAACTTCTCACCTCAAAGGTATTCTTCGGTGATGGCCAATTTTTTATTACCTCCACCTTATCTGGGTCCATCCTCAACTCATCTGCAGAAATAACAAACCCCAAGTAAATGAGCATTGTCTTCATGAAAGAGGATTTCTTCATGTTTATCAATAGCTTCTCCTGTTGTAACCTCTACATCACTGTAGCCAAATGTTTTAGATGCTCTGCCACTGTTTTACTGAAAATTAATATGTCATCCAAATATACGATAACAAATTTTCCGATGAACTCCCTCAGGACTTCATTCATCAATCTCATGAAGGTACTCGACACATTTGTTAATCCAAATGGCATAACAAGCCATTCATACAACCCTTTGTTTGTTTTGAATGTTGTCTTCCATTCATCACCTTCACTCATGCAAATTTGATGATAACCGTTTTTCAAATCAATTTTTGAAAAGAATTTTGCTCCACTTAAGCAATCCATTAGATCATCCATCCTTGGCAATGGAAATTTGTACCTGATGGTTATCTTGTTAATCGCCCTCGAGTCAGTACACATCCTCCAGCCTCCATATTTCTTCGGACTGAGTACTGTCAGAACAGCACACGGACTCAAGCTTTCTTTGACCAAACCTTAGTCCAACAACTCCTGGACTTGTATTTTAACCTCTTCATTCTCCTGCGGCGTCAATCTGTACGCGGCTTTGTTTGGCAAACTGGCTCTTGGTATGAGATCAATATGATGACTCACACTTCTAATCGGTGGCAATGAACGAGGTAGTTCGTCCACTACTATGTTAGTGAATTCTTCCAGCAGTTCCTGAACTTCTTCTAGTAAATCATCCACTCTTGTGTTGGTTAAAACAATTCTAGGCTTTCTGACCACAATGAATTGCGGTTCCCCCTTCTTCTTAACCTTTGTAAGAAGTTCCTTCCCACTCATGAGAAGTACATTGTTTCTTACTTCCGGTTTCACCTCCCTATCCTTGATTGGAAGCAACATGTGAGTCCTCCCATTCTTCTCTAGGGTGTATGTGTTCATTCTCCCATCATGAATCACATTCCTGTCACATTGCCATGGTCTACCCAGCAATAGATGACAAAAATCCATGGGAATAACATCACAAAGTATCTTATCATTATATCCTCCTATCTTAAATTCAACTAAACATTGTTTAGTGACAGTTACCGGATGTCCTTTTTGTAGCCACGAAACTCGGCATGGGCTTGGATGATCAATCATCTCCAGCTCCAGTTGTTCTACCATATCTGTAGAAATGAGATTATCTGTGCTACCACTGTCCACAATGACCTTGCATACCCTATCCTTGGCTTTTCAAGAAGTTCGAAAAAGTCTGGTTCTTTGGACTGAACTATCCACCTCCTTCTCTAGTGTCAAAAGAGCTTTTCACATCATCAGCGATCTTCCACCTTCAGCATCTTCTGCCTCAACATCTCACCTCTGTGCTTCAGCGATGTGAGTCTCTCCTCCTTCTTTCTTTTTATCTAGACACTCATAAGACTTGTGCCCATTCTTTCCACATGTGAAGCACGTTATTACTCCACCTCTTCCTCTTCCTCTACCTCTGGTACGAGGAAAAATATTATTATCAGCATAATCTCTTCTCTGCTCGATATGTTTCCCTCTCTGTTATGCATATTTCCCTCACTGTGAGCTTCCACCTTTCTCAGTTCGATT
Organism: Picea engelmannii; assembly: GCA_009831015.1. Lineage (NCBI taxonomy): Eukaryota > Viridiplantae > Streptophyta > Pinopsida > Pinales > Pinaceae > Picea > Picea engelmannii. The sequence continues at coordinate 572,136 of ML787602.1, read as the reverse complement.
CTAAGGTTTCTTCCAGTCCTCCTTGGGCTTCTGATATTTATCCTAGGCAACTGATTTTCCTTTGGGCTGACTTCTGCCTCAACCTCTTTGACCCTGCTTTCAGCTCAGCTTCTCTTCCACTTTTAGAGCCATATGATAAGCATCTTCCACCATTCGGATGGTTACCATGATCATCTCATCCTGAATGTCATATCTCAGGCCATTCATGTATCTGGAAAATTTTTCATCATCGCTCTCCCGATGACCTACCTTGATGTTTAGCTTGTAGAATTCTTCAGTGTATTCTTTCACTGTCATCAAATTCTATCTCAAGTTCTGCATCCTTCAAAATAGAGTAATCTGGTAATCCCTGGGGATGAATTTCGCCTTCATCTTCACGATCATCCTGTCCCAGCTCTTGATCTTCTGCTTTCCTTCGCAGCGTCTATCAGCTTGTAGTTTATCCCACCACATTGCTGCATGTCCCTTTAATCTTGTGATGACATGTTTGACCTTCTTGTCCTCTTCAACATCTTCATGGTTGAAATATGTGTCCAGAGCTCTAATCTAGTCTAGAAGCTCCTTTGCATCTAGATTTCCCTCATAAACTGGAATGTTCATTTTCTCTCTTGCACCCATTCTTGCAATAGATCTAATCAAACGTTCGTTTTTTGCATCTTTGGCTGCAACTTCTTCTTCTTCAACCTCAATTTCACTTTCGGAATCACTAAGATCCCTATCACTGACTGTATGCCTCTACGCTATCTCCATGTCCTCAAGTCTAATGCATAAATCATGCATTTCTTTTTCCATGGCTGGATCAGTCATCTGCCTACCTCTTCTTCTCGGCACTTCCCTCACCTCTGGTGGATCGGGTGTTTGTCTGTCCCTTCTTCTTGGTGGCATGGTGAATTTTCCTTTTCTCTGCTACAGAAAGAAAAGAACCTTTCTGAGATCTGATACGAAACTGATGGCGACGCCCGCAACCCTCCACCCGCAGGTCGGAAGGTCCACGTCAACAGGATCTTTTTCCCTTCACTGGCCTGAAGAGATTTGCAATGGATCTTCTATTTCCCTTTCGAGAAATCTGCACCCACAACTAACTTTGAGAAATCCCCCCTTTGTATTTCGAGAGATCGGACTTCACGCTTTCGCGAATCTGGCGGTCAAGCACCTTGTCTCTCAAATCCCCGAAACCTGAAAACAATCAACGCTGACCTTTCCTCTTTCTCTTTTGGATTTCTTCTTATCGCGATTTCGGTGGTCGCGATGTCAAGCAACTTGTTCCCACGATTCCTGAAACCCGATTTATCGAAATTTCGATGCGCTTGCAAGGTTGGATTTTCAACGCCTTTCACTCTATCGGGACTTTGGACTTCGTGATATCGCGAATCCTAATGCAAAGAATTTGGAACTTCACCCCACGAAACCCCAAAATGGTCAACGAAGTTTGACTCCGTGTTTGAAAATGTACCACCTGTCCACCTGCCGATTCTGTGGCCCACACAATCCTTTCGGCCTTCGGGACTCCTACTCACGAAAACCTGAAATGGAAGTTCACGGGTAAATCCAAAGGCTCCCATGGATTTGATCTATGGCTCTACTCCTCTTGAGCTTAGGACCTTTAAATTAATCCCTGTAACTCCTCTACTACTCTACGAGATCGGATGACTCCTGGGACTTCGTGAATTCTCCACAAAGAATTCCAACCATCTGTCTTTTCTTTCACGAGGACTTCTGCAATTCGTTACTAAGTGGATTTCCACGGTACTTAACCACCTACGACCCAAATCGCAACACTTTCTCACTGGTTTCAGTGCAAAAGCTTCCTGTACCTCCTTCGACGACTTTGAAGGTTTTAAACTTCCTGAACTTTTTCCAACTCTGAGTCTTGAGGAAGACTCCTGCACGCACTCCTTGCGGAAAATTTCTTAATTACTCCAAGGAATTGGAACCCGTCAAATTTGTGCACTCCTGCAGCAGCAATCTCTCAACAAATCATTCAAGTTACCAAACCTGAACCTCTACTCGGCCTGCACACACCTTGCATGGCTTCGGTGCCTAACTGCACTTCTGAGGGAATGAAAACAAAAGCTATCTCTCCTGAGCTTTCAGAGACAACCTCTGAACACTTTGTCAACGCACTCCTCGCAGATAATTCAACTGCACTCCTTGCAAGAACTCTTGCTCAGATAGAGAAACAATTGAAACTCATTTCTCCTACTCTCTCTCTCTCTCAGATTTCAAACATTCAACAAGGAATCATTCATACATAGAATAAAATCAATTGCATGAAAGAAGCAGTAAAACATTCATGAGCATAACATTCAAAAATGCATACACAGAGAATATATGAACACCATGAGTCTGAATCACAGCTTTCTTGTATTAATTCAGAACTTCTGTACATGGGTGTCATCACACAGCTCTCTACTCTTTTTCTTCTATGCTCTTCATAATAATGTTACAATACACAATGAGGGTGTCTATATCCTGTTTCCCTCTCTCATTCTAAACTGTCTAATCTAGAATTGAATTCTATCTACTTGCATTAACTACCATAAATGCCTTCTACCTACTAAGTACGAGAGAGGATCACTCAAGGTATGATTACATTTTACAAGGGTGATCCTTCTTAATGGCTTCATTAATATTTTAAGACATTTTCAAAATTTGTGTTGGGTGCTTTTCCAGTTGTCCGTTGTCTCCACGCTGGCTCGCTTATGATGCTCCTGCATCAATGAGAAAGGCCAGGGAAGAGAATCCCTGCATAAATCTTGGAAGGAAAATAAGAATGAGAAGTCTGATCAGAGGAGGAAAGGATTCAAACCTCCCTTCAATAGGAATGAGCCTAATAGAAATCAACAAGATCAGTATGCTAAGGGGGAATACAAGAAAGAATATTTCTTGGGAAAAAGGGGAAGACCACCAATCCAATGTTGGGGATGCAAAGAAGATCACCTGTACAAGGATTGCCCACACAGAAAATACACAGTGAAGACTGTGCACAACATCCAAGAGGCTACAACAGTCGAAGATATGGGAATAATCTATGCAGCTTTAAGTGATCGTCAAGCAGATTACCAGTCCAATATGATCAAGGTGGAAGGTAATATCTTAAATAAACCTATTGTTATTTTGATTGATTTAGGAGCAAGTCATTGCTACATTTATCCTAAGATAGTGGATAGATTACATTTGGAGAAAAGTAAACTTGGAAAATCAAGTTTGGTTCAGATAGCCACTTGAACCAAAAGGAGAATCCATTATATGGTCATAAGTTGTTCCATAAGTCTTAATGGTGTGAATACTAGAACTGATCTAAATATCATACCATTGGGATCTTATGATGTTCTGATTGGGATGGATTGGTTGGACAAGCATCATGTTGTCCTAGATTGTCATAACAAGACATTTACATGTCTTGATGGAAATGGAAAACAGAGCACTGTGAAAGGAGTTCCAATATCCATCTCTATAAGGGAGATTTCAGCCTTACAACTGAAAATATGTTTTAGAAAAGGATGTCAACTGTATGCAACTCATGTGGAAGATCTAGATAATACAAAGGAGCCAAGCCTTGAAAATTTCTCTATGCTATAGGAATTTGAAGATGTATTCCAAGAAATACCTGGATTTCCACCAAGGAGGGAGATAGATTTCTCAATTGATTTGGTGCTAGGAGTTGCCCCGGTGTCAAAAACACCTTACATAATGAGCACACCAGAGTTAAAGGAATTACAAATGTAGTTGGAGGAATTGTTGAAGAAAGGGTACATACGTCCAAGTGTTTCACCTTGGGGAGCACCAGTACTTTTTGTCAAAAAGAACGATGGAGCGTTGATGTTGTGCATTGACTTTTGACACATGAACAAGTACACTATAAAGAACAAGTATCCTCTACCCTGATTTCATGACCTCTTTGATCAGCTAAGAGGAGAAAAGATGTTTTCAAAAATTGACCTGAGGGCAGGATACCATCAGGTAAGAATCAAGGAAGAAGACATTCATAAGACAACCTTTAGGACTAGGTATGGGAATTATGAATTTGTAGTGGTACCATTTGGACTAACTAATGCACCAGTTGTCTTCATGTGCTTAATGAATGGCATATTCAGAAATTATTTGCACCAGTTTGTCATAGTATTCCTGGATGACATACTTATCTATTCTAAGTCTGAAGAGGAGCATGAACATCACTTAAGACTGGCAATGCAAGTACTGAGAGAACATCAATTGTATTCCAGGTTGAGTAAGTGTTCTTTTTATCAAAATCAAATCCATTACTTGGGATAGATTATTTCAGAGCAGGGCATAGAAGTATATCCAAAAAAGATCGAAGCCATTAGAGGATGGCCAACACCCAAAAAAGGGTTAGATGTCAGATATTTTATGGGATTAACTGGCTACTACAGAAGGTTCATAGTAGGGTTCTCTAAGATTTCTCATCCCATCACTTCTTTGCAAAAGAAGGAAACTAAATTTCAATGGACTCTCAAGTGTGAAACTAATTTTAATATGTTGAAGGAATTACTTACTAGTGTGTTGGAAGATTGGTTGTTGTCATTTATGTCAACCCTAGTCATGGGTTTTGGACCACAAGATTGATAAAGGTATTTGGACATGAAGAAAAATGCACATGCATATACAACACCCATGAATGGATAGTATACATCATGTTGTTTCTGGTGGTATGTGGCATGTCACGTGGATCCTCATGGTTGAGGAGAAATGAATTTTTAAAATGACAAAGTGAATTGAAGGAAGTACATGTAGGCCCTGAAGATAATTAAAGAAAAAAATTACAAAATAAGAAAGTGTCAGGTTGGCCCTAATGTTAAAAGGAAGTGACATAAATGGTATAAATAAACATCATTATACATTCATTTGATACAAGTCGAATTTCAGAGGAAAGAAGAAGTAAAGAAGGTTGGATTTCAAGGATGAAGTATTTTGGTGATGTGTTCTAAGGTATGTTATTTTAAGGTCATCTTACCATTTTTTCTATAACATTTTTTCTAGAATGATTCATATGGTGAAATTTCTATGGTATTGATAAGACATATCAAAGTAACTATGGTAAAAATTTCAGCTCTTGATTCGCTATGATTATGGAGATACACTTTGTGGAAGATAGGGTTTTTGATCAGTCTTGGAGCTAGTCAATAAATAGGTGGTCCAGGTAAAACAATCATAAATTCTTCATAGACAATCCAAATGAAGAGGGAAAAATTGAATTGGAGAGAGTAAGGACTTCATTTTCTTATGTGCAAGTTTTAGAATCGGATGTTAAATATTGAGCGCAGGGCATTCTGTACAAGTTCGATCTCCTGAATAGACAAGAATTGAATAAAGTCTACCATTATTTCTATAACTTATTTTTGGGGAGGATTCAAGGAGTGAAACTTGGAGGAGTTTCAGAGAATACATTGAGTAATATTATCTACAGGATCAGAGTACTCCAAGAATTGAAGAATTGCATAAATTGAAGAAGTCTCAGGAATCTTTATCAGGTTCTATCTAATGATTGGTTGATGGTGATGATTTAATGTAAAATTTTATTATATCTCATATATTCTTGGATGGAAGGAAGGGGCGAGGATGGAGAGTTAAATAATCTATTGATATTGGAGGATTGTATCTTCCTCTTGGAGGTTTATCCCTCCCTTTACATTTGGAAGTTGTAGCTACCTTTGGAAGTCATTACTTCCCTTGAACAATAACTATTGATTACTTCTCATATATTGTGCATGGTGTATTGTGGCGTATTGGTGTAAATATTATACTATTGTTGATTTCTCATTGGATGTAGTTGAATGGTTTAAGTATAATTTGAAAAAGGTTTTAAATTTTACTTGATACTGATTCATCCCCCTCTCAATATCAACATAGTGCACCTGTGTTAAATATAGTTGACCCAAATGAAAGTTTTATGGTATGTACAGATGCATGTAAGGAAGGACTTGGGGGATTCCTCATGCAAAATGGACATGTCATTGGGTATGAGTCTCAAAATATTAAGGAACATGAGAGGAACTATGCCACACATGACTTGTAACTTGCTGCCATTGTTCACGCCTTGAGGATGTGGAGGCATTATCTCATGGGGAAGAAATTTGAATTAAGAACAGACCACATTGGCCTGAATTATCTTTTTAAACAACCGACCTTGAATGTTAGGAAAACAAGATGGTTGGAATTTTTAAGTGAGTATGACTTCAATATCAAGCATATCAAGGGGAAGGAGAATAAATTTGTCAATGCACTTCGTAGGAGAGTGCATCTCATGCATGCTACTGCTGTCAGTATGCATCAATCAGACTTGAAGAGAAGAATTTTATATGGTCTTGTTACATATCAGAATTACCTACAGGTAAAGGAAAACTTACAGAGGGTAGATGTACAAAAGAAAATAAAGGAGTATGAGATAAAGGAATATGGATTACTCATGCATAAAAATATAATCTATGTTCCTATTTTTGGAAAATTGAGGAATGTGGTACTGAAGGAAATGCATGATGTTCCTTATGTTGGACATCCTGGTTACTAGAAAACAATTACAGTAGTAAGAAGCTAGTTCTTTTGGCCGGGAATGAAGAAGGATGTTGTTGATTACATCGCTCGATGTATGGAATGTCAGAAGGTGAAGGCTGAGCATAGGCACCCAGCGGGTTTGCAACAACCATTGCCAATCCCAAAGAATAAATGGGAAGTGATCACCATGGATTTCATCATAGGATTACCCAGAATGAATAAGAAACATGATTCAATCATGGTGGTGGTTGACAAATTAACAAAGACTGCTCATTTTGTGCCCGTGAAGACAACACATACAATGGATAATATTGCATAAATTTTTATGAAGGAAATTGCTAGGTTGCATGGGATACCTAGGACACTCGTCTCGGATAGAGACACAAAGTTTACCTCCAATTTCTTGAGGGGATTGTCTAAAGGAATTTTCACAAATCTAAACTTTATCACCACATATCATCCCCAGACAGATGGAAAAACAGAGAGAGTTAATCGAATAATTGAAGACATGATGAGAATGTATGTGATGGATAAGCCATCTAAGTGGGAAGATTACTTACACTTGGTTGAGTTTGCATATAATAATGGGTATCAAGCTTCATTGAGAATGAGCCCATTTGAAGCCTTGTATGGTAGGAAATGCAATACTCCAGTAAGCTGGGACAACCCAGCAGATAAAGTGGTACTTGGGTCAGAGTTGCTCAAGGACATGGAAGACCAAGTGTTTAAGATCAAGAAGAATTTAAAGGTAGCTTAGGATAGACAGAAAGTTTATGCAGACAATAACATGATGATAGAGAATTTAAAATAGGGGAGCGTGTACTTTTGAAAGTGAATCCCAAGAAAAGATCTTTTAAATTGGGTAGTTGTACAAAGCTGGCAACCAGATTCTATGGTCCATTTGAAATATTGGAAAAAATAGGGCCAGTTGCATACATGCTTTCATTAACTGCTTACATGAAATTTGTGCATAATGTATTTCATGTTCTTTACTAAAGAAATATGTACATGATCCTAACCATGTTATTTATTGGCATCTGATTCAGGTAGAGACAGAGAGAGATTTTTAGGTTCAACCAGTGTGGGTATTGGACAGAAAAGTCAAAATTCTCTGGAATCGAGTTATAGAGCTGGTAAAAGTTCAGTGGCCCTGGTACGGTCCTGAAGATGCTACCGGGAGCATGAAGATTCCATGTGGGTAGAGTACCCATAGATTTTTGAATAAATTTGAAATTTTTATCTCTATTTTGTATATGCACTAAGGATAGTGCCAAAATAAGGGGGAGGGGATGTAACGCCCTGGGTTTCAAACCCTCATTTTAAATAATGTATTATTACAATGCTAAGAGGCCTGAGTGCCCAAACAATTATTAAAGGGCCAGTATTCCCAAGAAATGTAATTTTTTGATCATTATTAATAATAAACACATCGTTGGCTACTAAATGGACAAGGACTAGATTTATAGGGGGCTATGATTCCACAAGAGAGGGGTCTTGAGGGGATAAATGTTTATTCCTATGTTAATTACCTTTTTTCCTAAGGGAGGGGATCAATTACATGAGATTCTTGGGGAAGGCCAGGAGGTTCTTTATTTCCCCATGAAAATACTTAAACCCATCCCTAGTCTGATTGTGGGGTTGGTCATTGGTCGCTGGTGGTTGGTCATTGGCTCATCTCCTTCGTCACCTCTACATTATCCCATTATTTCCCTCACACACTTCGATGCACTCACTTACCCATCCATTGATCCATCCTCACCTGCATCTTGGCCTAGTAAAGGGAAAGGAACTGTTAAGAATTAGCCACAGGATAGTTGGTTGTAATGGTTGCTGGTGCAATCCATCCATGACTTGGGGCCTGCATGTCTGAGATGCATTGGCCTGTGCCCTATTTTTCTCACAATTGTGAGTCCTGAGAGTTCCAGCATCGAGATTTTGAACCGTTGTGTTGGAGGCCCTAGAAAAAGGAGAAGGACTGCCTAAGGGACTGTGTGACAGAGAAGGGTGGAGGTCCATTCTCTTGGGTGGTACAGGCTGGGTAGAAGAGAGTTGGGTACTTGGATTGTTCTGGGTGTTGGGAAACCTATGAGAGCTTGAGAGCTGACTAGTTTGGGAATCCAAGTACACTCTGGCACCGTCCCTGTGGATTCATAGCCCTGGCTCAGGGGTGACACTATTGTTGATATTTGGAGCAGTGGTGTCTATGGTTGGGTGGAACATCCTTGGTCTGCAACCAATTGGTGTCTCCTTTATATAAAGATAAGTGCTCTCAATTGTGATATTATTATCTATGTATGAATGTATTTCACTCTATATTTTAATTATCGTTTAACCAAATCTTGTATTATGCATGCTTGTTGGATACTGTTGTGAATGTCTTTAAATATTGTATCTTATGTGTGCTTATTAATTAAAGAAGGTATCGGTAAGAGTACGAAGTCTAAGAGTGGGCTTGAAGGTAGCATGCCTCGACCTGTGGGTGGATAGGGATGTTACAGATATGAACCCCTAGTTTTTCATGTAGGCTTAAATGCACTCCCAGACATAGATTATATGAAATATTTTCCAATATATAATGGGGAAGGGGATGTCACAGCTGAGAAACATCCAATAGCCTTCTACAACTTTGCAAACAACTTCAACATTGACTATGCGGATGTGTGGATGAGGTTGTTTGTACAGATCCTGGATTGGGAAGTTAGGAAATGGTTTTAGGATCTCCCTCCATCCTCCATTATAGATATTGTTTCACTAGATGAAGCTTTCATAAAGCAATGGGGAGATAGACGAGATTATATGTATTACATCACTGAGTTTGGGGCCCTTAAGAGAAATAATGGTGAGTCTATTTCAGACTTCACCAAGAGATTCAATAAGATGTATGGTAGGATCCCAGATGAGATCAAAACAACTGAAGCCTCTGCCAAGATCACTTATGCCAATGCATTTGATGCAGAATTCTTCATTCTGTTGAGGGAGAGAAGATCCACCACCTTTTTGTCCATGCAAGAAGCAACCATTGAGGTTGAATCCAACATCTTGGCATTAGACAGGATAAAGAATAGATCTAATAAAGACAAGAAGAAACAGGGGGAGGATTCTCCTACCTCCTCTAACGCAACCACATATGATCCTAAACTTAATGAAATGACCAAAACTTTGAAGGATTTGACATATAAAATAGCTAAGCTGAAATGGGAATCTAAGCAATGAAAAAGAGATTTTTGAGGGGCTGGGAATAGAAATCCAAACCAGTCTAGGAGGTCCAATGATGTCCCTTAGATAATGTAGAGAGAAAGGAGCAATGTTGATGATAAAAGAGTAGTACCTCCTTTCCATAATAATCAAATTGAGGAAATGGATGTAGATAGTGATGTTGTGGATGATGTTGTTGTAATTTTCAATGAAACAAATTTTCACACCAGTCATTTAATGCAACAAGATTATGAGGTAGCACAACTCTCAAATCATTTTGATATTGAGGTAGGGGAAGAGGGAGTTATGCAAGTCCAACCCCAAAATAATTATGATTTGAGGCCTAGAATAGGCACTCCCAAAACCACCACCTCTGATCAAAACAAAAAAATAGAGGTTCCTCCCAAGCCTAATTGAAGCAAGGGTGCAATGATTAAAGCTCACCATGCTCCTCCATATAAACATGTTGTCCCTGAAGTAAAGGAAGTTGATAGGCCACAAGCATATTTTATCCTAGAGCATGAGTTGAGCAAGATCAAGATCCATGTACCTCTGTTAGAATTGTTGAAAAATGAGCCTTTCAAAAAATCCATTATGAAGGTTCTGCAACCACCTACTTTTGTTGTAACTTCTGATGTAATTAGTCTGCAGGATGAAAATGCAGCCATTACTATGGACCCACACATTGAGGATGGATCTAATTCTTCTCCACCTTTCTATATATCTTTAAATGTCCATGAAAATATCCTACATAACTATCTCATGGACTCAGGTGCCTCACACAATGTCATGCCTAAGGTTGTGATGGAAGAACTAGGTATGGAGATCACCAATACCTACCAAGATCTTTACTCCTTTGACTCCAGAAAAGTAAAATGTTTGGGATTAATAAAATATCTGGTGGTTTCTTTGGCATAGTTACCCATGAAGATTGTAGTGGTGGACATCATTATGGCTAACATTCCCCCCAAGTTTGGTATTCTTTTTTCCGGGACGTGGGCCAAGAAGGTTGGAGGATCATTACAAATGGACCTCACGTATGCTACCACCCCTTTTTTTCGAGGAGAACACAAGAGGATATACATGGAGGTCATATTGGCATATATCATCAGTGAACATTAGAATCCATGAAACCATCAAATTTATTTTGTTGAGGATGAGATCAAATCATCTTTTTTCCATTTAAATGATGATGGACCAGAAATAATAGTCAGCAAATGCAGAAATCAATCACTGATAGATTAGCAGAAAAAGGTATGGAATATGTATTTCGATGGTTCTTCATCAAAATAAGGTTATGGGGTTGGTATAATCATCATTTCCCCTGCACGGGAGGTTATAATGATCTCATATAAGATGGAATTCGAGACTACTAACATCATAGTTGAGTATGAAGCTCTGGTTCTTAGATTGAGGGTTTCCAAAGACATGGCCATTAACAGTTTGGCATTTTTTGGTGATTCCGAGTTAATTATCAATCAAGCCGAAAAAATATATCAAGCTAAGAAACATAGGATTAAACAATACATGAATGAGGTGTGGGACCTGGTTGACAACTTCTTTCTGACATTCAACATTTCCTTCATTCCTAGAGAGGGAAATTAGAAGGAAGATTCTTTGGCATTGGCTGCCAGTACCTTCAGACCTCCCATTGGTCCAAATATTAAGTATCAGGTGGGAGTCAGACATATGAAAGCCATACCAGACAATGTAAAGCATTGACAAGTCTTTAGTGATGACTTGGAGCTATAAATATTTATGCATACCATTAAAGAATTCTTCAGTATCTCAATAGATCAAGAGGGTGAAGATGATGAATCTTCATATCAACAAACATCTCAATTCTTGAAGAAAGTGGTTGGCCACAACATTGTGGAAATTAAGACGAACCAAATCCCCAGGGGTCTAGTACCACTCAAAAGGTTATTTGACAGTTATGATGTCTCTTGAGAAGCTTCCATCAAAAATCAAGAAGAGGAAGTAATGGACTACAACATTGGGACTGTTGAAATCCCAAAATAGTCAAATTGTCCAAGGCACTACCTCCAAAACAAAAAGACAGGTATGTCAGCCTCATCAAAAATCGTGCTGATATTTTTGCATGGTCCTACAAGGATTTGAAGACAATTGACACTGAAATCATCCAACACAAGATCCCTCTAAAGGTTGGTTCTAAGACATTCAGACAGAAGATTAAGAAATTTAACCCAATGTTGATGTCCATAATTGAGAAAGAGATAAAATGAATGCTTGATGACAAAAATAGTGTTCCTTTGAAGTACTCGGATTGGGTGGCCAACTTGGTGCCCGTGAGGAAAAAGAGTGGGGAAATACGCTTGTGTGTTGATTTCCAAAATCTAAAAAAGTGTTCTCTAATGGAAAACTACCCCCCTGCCCAAGATGGACCATATTTTGCAAAGGCTAGTAGGTTCCCACATAATTTCCTTGCTGGATAAATACTCTGGTTATAACCAGATAGCAGTGTATGAAGAAGACAAAGAAAAAATAGCATTAACCACCCCATGGGGGACATTCATGTATGAAAAAATGCCCTTCGGCTGATGAATGCATGGGGCACATTTCAGAGGGCTATGAACATAGCCTTTGTGCAGTAAAAATATAAATTTATGGTTATATATTTGTATGACATCACCATTTTCTCCAAATTAGATGATGAGCATTTACAGCACCTTGAGCAGATTTTTAGAAAATGCAGAAGATATGGGATCTATTTGAATCCAAGGAAATCCCACTTTTCTATGCCATAAGGTAAGCTCTTAGGCCATATCATATCAGTAGGAGGAATACAAATAGACCCTAAGAGAGTTGATTCCATTCAGGAAATTGAAATTCCCAGAAATAAGAAGTCTATTCAATATTTTATAGGCATACAAATTTTAAGGCACTTTGTGCCAAACTTTGCTGAAATCATAAGGCCTATCACCAACATGATAAAGAAATATGTTGTTATTATGTGGTCACTGGAGGAAAAATCAACATTCCAAAGGATCAAACAAGCTTCGGTTGAAGCCCCTGTATTGGTCAGCCCTAACTATACCAAATAATTCTTTATCTTCTCTTTCGCTTCTGAGGAAACCATTGTTGCAGTACTACTCCAAAAAAATGAAGAAGGGCATGAAAAAAACATAGCCTTTTTCATCAAATCCCTCTGAGATGTTGAGCTGAAGTATGAAATATTAGAAAAACAAGCCTATCCGTTGGTCAAATATTTGAAGGCCTTCAGGGTGCATTTGTTACAATCTAGCACAACAACTTATGTACCTATCAATAGTGTCAAAGAGATTCTGGTCCAGCCATATAATGAAGGGAAAAGAGGGAAGTGGATTTTCAAACTATTGGAGTATGACTTGCACATAAAACGCACCAAGATGATTAAGGGATAAGGACTTGCCAAGTTGTTATCAGAATCAAACTGTAAGGTGCTGGAATTGCATCAGACCTTCACCCAATTAGATGCACCCATGACACAGTATGGACAAGACAACATGAAAGTATCTAAAAATTACTCCTCTTCACCTTGGCACAGAGATGTTATTTACTTTATGCAGCATCTAGAATTCCCACCAGATTTGAAAAAGATGAGGGCCAAGTCTCTCAAATTAAAAGCTATAAAATTATGCATTTTAAATCATAAATTGTATTGGAGGGATATTGCTGGTATCTTATTAAAATGCCTTGATGAATACTAATCTAAACAAGTCAAAACAGATATGCACAGGGGATTTTGTGGGGTACACCAGCATTGGAAATTCATACCTTTTTCAAGATATGCAAAGTCAAGATCCTAAGGGCAGGGTACTATTTTCATACCTTTTTCTCTGATGTATTCACCATAGTAAGGGCATGCAATAACTATCAAAAATTTGCAGGCAAACATAAATTAATCTCACTATCCCTAAATCTTATCACTACCAGTGTCCCATTTCAACAATGGGGAATACATTTCATAGGTGAGATAAATCCACCCTCCTATTTGAAACACAAGTGGATTCTCACTACCACTGACTACTTTACCAAATGGATCGAGGTTGTGCCCACAAGGAATTCCACTAACAAGGTGATCATGAATTTATTAGAGACCAATATCTTTGCAAAGTTTGGATTCCCTAGAAAGATTATAATAGACAATGCCCAAGCATTCAAGTCCAAAGCAATGATTGACTTATGTGCATCCATAACATCGCCTTAACACATTCCACGCCCTACTACCCTCAAGGGAATGGGTTGGTCGAGTCATCAAGCAAGATTCTTATCAGGATCATCAAGAAATTGTTGACTGAAAACAAGAAATCTTGGGACTCTAAACTTAAGTATGCCTTATGGGTTGATAGGATCACACCAAGAGATCCTTGTGAACCTCACCATTTCAGCTAGTCTATGGGATAGATGGTGTCTTCCCTACTCAACTCGATCTACCAGTTCTAAGATTACTACAAGAAGAAATTGAGGAGCCAAATGACATACAGAAAAGAATATTTCAGATTATAGAAGTTCAACAAAAGAGAGAAGCATCGAATCAGATAATTGAGGCATACCAAAGCAATATCAAATCAACTTTTGACAAGAAAACCAAGAAGGAGATCTTTCAAGAAGGAGACCTAGTATTGAGATGGGATGCTGGAAGGGATGAGAAGGCTAAGGATGGTAAGTTTGATAACCTTTGGTTTGGTCCTTTTAAGGTGGTTGAGGTTCTAGAAAATAACACATTTTTTTTGCACAATCTAGATGATACTCAGATCTTTGGGGGACCAGTGAATGGGCACTTCCTGAAACACTATTTTTCTTGAAAGACTAAGGGAAGGTCCCTCTTGTACCATAGTTTCTTTCCTTTCACATTTGTGTTTGATTAGTTATTTTGTGTGTGAATAGAGACTCCATATCCAAAAAAAGGCATTGGGGTGAAGCTTCAATTTTGAATTTCAGAGATGCATGGCAGAGATACATGACTGGCAGATAGAAACAGAGGTAAGAAATGGAAGGTGGGAACAATTTTTTCAGTTCAAAGGCACTGATCTACTATTCTCAGCACCCCACAATGGGGTTTTATCCCCAGTTGGAGCCAATGTTGAGACCTAAGTCTACACCCTTGCCCCTCCTCTCTCATTTCCCTATACCTTCATTAAAAATCATTCATTTTCTATTGGTTAATGTTGATACCTTCATTACTAAATGAATCACTTTTATCATTACCTTTCTTCATTGATCCTTTGCACCATCTTTTTGTTTTCTTGAGAGATAATTGCATGTCATGGTTAGGTTTTAAAGACTTGTCATCAAATTTTCCATAGGTTGAGCTTGTGGCAGGTATAACAAAGTTTTTTATGTAGAACATAGTTGATTGCAAGAATGAGGCTATTCTTGCAAACGAAGATTGGCATGCTAATTTTTTGAATCGGTTTATAATTTAATATGTTATTTTAAACATTTCAACAGTTTGAATGTCACCTGCATACGTGAGCGGTCATAGACTAGCGCCTCCACACTAGATTACACTCAGTTCCATCATTACACAACATTAATTATGATTGTGAGGATTGTACCAGTTCATCATAGCCACTACATCTCGAACGAAGGGTTTATAGCACATGAGAATCGGTGTTAACATGAATAAATCTGCATTCATTGCATTATCACCACCATAGCTACTCTTCCCATCATGGTTTTTCCTCAAGAACGATGGAAGGATTCCCCCCGTGTGAAATTGAGGTCATCTATGAGAAAGGGGAAAGAAAACAAGAGTGGAAAGGATACCATGATGCACCCACTTGCACTAGAGACACCATAGAGGTATGTATCACCCAACCACTTAGAGGAGGAGAAGAAAACCCCCATCGACCAACCTCCTCCATCTAAACCTACGAATGGAATGAGAGGGAAAATTGGACATGGTTCGCGCATCAAGTAATTGAAGGGAAGGATGTTCCTGCGGAAGCTTCACCTAAAACATCTCCTCCAACCAGACAACACAGGAAAAGGAAGGGTGAGAAAAACATTGAATTTCCAAGCAAACCAAATAGAAAGACTAGAATTACGAATCAATTGAGCATAAACTCCAAGGCTTTGTTCAAGCCATCACTAAAATAGCCCCATCCAATTCTGATTGAGGATTATGACAATATTTAATTTTCTAGCAAGGAGGAAATGGCAATCAATGTGTTAAAGGGTATGAAAATGAAAAGAGAGAAATGGAATTCTAGTGAGAATGACACTACAGAAACACCATTTGTGACAATGAAAAAGGAGTATCCTATAGACTCCAGTCAACAGGGAATACAGGATTATGGATTTTATCCTGAGAAAGATTCTATCGGCACCTCGCCACATGCAGGGGATCCTTGTCATAGTTTACAAGACATAAAACTAGAAGTTAGAGATGACACTGTGGGAGTACAGGGGTTCACTAAAGGAACTAAAGGGAAAGAGCATGAGGTTATACACAGTCATGATCTGAGATCAAGGAGTAGAGCACTGGCTGACCACAACAAATCAATCATAGAGAAAGATAAAAAGAAGAAACAAGTCGAGGTCAAAACAGAGAAGGTTGATGATAGCCAATAAGTGCATAAACTGGAGCTTCAATTTCATACCTTGCAATGCCACAACCAAAAATTAGAGAAATTGTACTGCAGACTACAGAAGAAGTATCAAAGACTCTAGAAGAAGCACCAGAAGACCTGTTTCTTTCTAAAGGATATAATTTGAAGGAGTTTCCAAGGAATCTTCCAGCTATCCAATCATCTCCTAGTTGGCCTCCAACATGCGCATGGACACCAGTTCTCGATACAGAGCTCAGTTCTGCCAGCCCCAGTTAGTTTTTTTCAAAGTTTAGTTTACTCTAGCATATGCATTAGTCTAGTTTTATTGCTAGTAGTAGTTTTTAGTTGTTTAAAGTTCAAGACTGTTTAAATTAGGGCACAATAAGTGGTCATTTGTGTTTGATATGAACCACTTATTTTGTTAAGTCAAGTTCGAAGTATACATTACTATAATCCAACAGTATTTTAGTTAAAGTCAATAAATTGTTTTACAACTAGTAGTGTAGAGTTAAGCCTCAGTTCTAGATGCACGAGAGCCTCTACAACTTTGATAAATATGAAATTTTTGTATGTTTTGAGGGTTATGTTTTTTGGGAAGAATATCAATACATCAAACTGATTAAACCTCTTTTGTCCATGGATTAAATCTCTCTACCTGGTGAATATACTCTTGATGACAGTGTGTTTTGTCCAAATCTACATGTGTTTTCTTATCTTATCTTGAATGCAATTTTTTATTTGTGTGAAGTACATTTCATTTCCTTGAGCTATTGTGTAACTTATCTTTACTAATATGCAACCTATAAAACAACTAATTCTCTGGTGAATATTTGTTTTTATTGCAACTTGTGGGAGTAATTGTGTTTAGATACATGTTTAATGCCTTGAAATGATATTTTTTAGACTTAAAATTCTTACAACAAATTATTCATTGAGTGGTTTGTTGTTTCCCTTTGTTTTTTCCTCTATTATCTTAATTTTCAGTCATTTGTGTGCCACCAGCCAAGGAGGACCCTCATCCATATCATTTTTCCAACCCAACCATGCTTTTGTCTTGGTAAAACCAACCCTCTAAACTGACCAATAAAATAAAAAAACCAACCATTCTAAACTTGAGGTGGCCTAGATCTGCCCTTTAGAAGTCAGGTGCAGACTTTAGGACCAACATATACCAAGAATAAAAATTCATCATAATCATGGAAATATTCGATTGATTTGGATGGAGTAGCACCATCCAAAATTGCAAAGTTTCATGGAGCTACTGGAGATGTATTGAGACAATCAATTGATAAATGGAAAAAGAGAATTAAGATTTAAAGAAAAGGATAAAAGAGTTAGAAGTTGCTTTCGTACCAGGATGATTGTTTCCAAAACCTTTGAGTTCTATTCAACCTATACTTGAATTGGAGGATATCCCAGAAAGAAGTATAAAATGCAAAAGGCTCATCAAGTGTATTGCAGGCTATAAGAAAATATGTCAGTGATGTAATACAAAAACGGATTGATATAATTGAGGAGATTTGGGAGCTTTCCCAAAGTATTGCTATCATTTCTTCCAGAAAACAAAATTTCAAGGAGTACTTGCAGAAAGATTTGGAAAATGAAGAAGTATTTTTCAAGGAAGTTGTAAACACATTTTAAACTAAAGTCTCAAGTTTAAATGAAGCCCAGAGAAAGGAATAAAATCTTCTCTCGCCTTACCATATGAAGAATATTAATGCATGTTGGCTAAGGATAAGTAAAGAGTTAAGAGAAATGATAAATGAAACCGAGGCCCTAAGGAATAAAAAGAGTGATCTATTTCTTAAACGTGTTAGTCTTACCAAGGAATTACATGGTCCCAATTTCTTAATGGCTACCATGATCCTAACCAAAGAATCTTTAATGAGACAACTGAATGCACTAAAATTTGTTTGGGCTAATGAATTTACCAAAACTATAGAATTTTCTAAAGATGAAGTGGAAAAATGGTTAGTTCGGTACATCAATATAAATGATGAGGTGGATGACACATTGCATCAAGCGGATATGGATCTAAGGGAATTTGAAAATTAGTTATTTGATATTAAAACTAAACATGAAATTACCGTGGCACCCTTAAGAGAGTACATTGAGGAATGATTGAAAGAGGCATTTATCAAAATTTTCGAACCAGAAAATCAAGAAATAGTTATATAGGTTATGCCACCTCAACCACAACATGTAACTATAAAGGAGTCAGTTGCAAGCAAGTAAAAGTTATGATATCTCCATCACAGTAACTCGAACATTAACTTTCCCTTTCATTTTTTCTTACATCCATTTCTGCTACAATCATTTGTCATCTTGCCTTTGTCTTCTCAATATTTTGTGGGATTTAGGATCATTCTTGGTTGTCCTTCTTTATCTTCCAGGTCTTTTCACTTTATGGTCCCTAGGATGACTATCCCAGTCCGCTTTGAAGGGCAAATGCATTTATTTTCTTTAAATACATTTATATTTGTATTTAAAGACTCATTATTATTTTTGAGACTCCAAGAGAGATACTCAGGATATTACATTACTGTATTCTCAAAGAATTTGATCAGAATTTTGATTTTACAAATGTTTGATCTATCATAATATTTTTGGTACTTTATGGAATGATAATTTAAATCTCTCTTTTGTTTGCAGTCTATTTTCTACTCTCTCAATTTGTGGATATTGTTAAATGTTCTGATGAACGATGTGATGGAAATATCAATCCTTTATTTTCTATCTGCACCTTATCTAATTATGTTGTGAATATTGTACATATGGTTTTCTTTTAAAAAACTTTGTCCCGAATCTCAGGTGTTGTTTTTCTTTGAATGTGAATGCAAATATTAAGTCTAGTCCCTTCTTAGACTTTGTCTTGTTTCATTTTATTTTCATGGAATTATAAGAACAACAGGAGTACCACCTCTCTAAAAATGCAGGAGGATTCATATCCTCGTGAGGTTGAACTTAAGACCATGAAACAATCTTTTGGACCAACATTTGGTGACGATACTAGGGAGAGAAAAAGGTTGGTTTTCGCATAACAGAATTTATGACTCAACCTAACCCAAATCAACAAAATTTGCAAATTGGTCTTGGAAATCAACAGAGCATATTACGCCAATTTTATACTCTAGAAATAACAACAGCCAGTACTAGAGAAAAATTAGAAAAAGAAAGAGAGATTGCAAGAAGATAAAGACAAGGGGTTGGAAACTGAGAAAAGGATGGAAACATATAGAGGACCAACAAAAAAAAGTATAAGAAAAAAACTTCGAAGTCTTGACGTTGGAGAAAGTTATGAAATTGATGAAATAGAGATTGAAGAGATGGGTGACAGTGAAGAAAGAAGAAATGAAATTCGTGAAAAAAAAGAAGAAAGAAGAAATGAAATTGTCGAACATCAAGAAAGACAAAGGATCCCATGAAGAAGGATAAGAAATATCCCCCTTAAAACTTTGGGGTAACAACACTAGTTACCTACTCTTATACAAGGATCCTTACCATAGTTTTCAGGGACAGGATAATGGACCCAAAAATACACATGGATCAAATTTTATCGATGTGTTAATTACATCTAATAGAACATGAGGATGTAATGGTGAGATTATTCCTGCAAACATTGATAAGCCTGGATAATGAATGATATATGTTTGTTCCAACCTGGTCAATTGCATCCTTTGATGACATATAAACTATGCTTATTACCATGTACGCACCTCTTGTCGTGTACCACACATTATTGACTTAATTAACACAAATCCACTTGAAGAAAGGTGAAAGAATAAGAGATTTCAATTTGAAATTTTACAAAGAAGTAAATCAAATTCTAGAAGATCAAATACCAAACGATCCAGTTATACTTGGGTGTTATAAGAATTATATTTCAACTAATGTAAAATATGCTATTAGGGCAGATCAAATAAACATTTTTTATGGAGCTATGAGCAGATCCACCGAAATGGAAGAAATTATGATAGAAACAAATGTCGATCCTAAAATTATCCTTGGAAAATTCCACAAAGAGACGACTAACCTCACCACAGAAAATCAAGGAGCTTCAATCTCAAAGAATGTTGAGAAACAGGGAATTGGTGGAATGTTTCAAGGTGTTATCCTAGATGTAAGAAATGATCCAGCCACAGCCCAAGAAACCAAGAAACAAATTGAGATAGCTCAGATGAATAGAACAATTCGACAAATGAAAAATGAACTAACAAGGCTAAGAAGAGTTGGAAACCTTTTTCCTCCAGAAGACCAAAACTTCATATTTCTTACACAAGAACAAAGAAGGACTCCTACTCAAGATAAAAGAGCAATAAATGATAAGAGAAATGAAGAATAGAGACCAATATCATCTCAGGATCCAAACCCAAGAAATCAAGGTGTTATCCTAGATGTAAGAAATGATCCATCCGCAACCCAAGAAACCAAGAAAATAATTGAGATAGCTCAGATGAATAGAATAATTCAGCAAATGAAAAATGAACTTACAAGGCTAAGAAGAGTTGGAAACCTTTTTCCTCCAGAATACCAAAACGTCAGAGTTCTTGCACAAGAAAAAATAAGGACTCCTACTCAGGAGAAAAAGAAAGAAATGATAGGAGAAATGAGGAATAGAGACCAAGAGAACCTCAGGATCCAAACCCAAATGCTATTGAGTTAGATGAAATAGTCGTTGAAGAAAATTTTGAAGACCTTCACCTGGAGTCAAGCATTATGAAAGATGATGGTCTAGAATTAGTACAAACCGATGAATTAGAACCATTTTACATTTTCAATGAAAAAGATAAAAATGACATTTTTCAAGAAAATGTTGTCCAAACAAGGGCACAAATAAAAAAGTTCAAAGCAAAATAAGTTCCAAAAAAAGAGAAGACTGAGTCAGGTCAAGTAGAAACAATGAAGAAAAAACTTGTTGCTAACCAAAAAAAGACTCCACAACAAATGACATATAATATAATGGATGATGCTTTAAAAATCAGAATTACTTTTCCCTTTATGGAAGTCATCGAGATTCCACAGCAAAGGGAAAACTTGTTGAAAATATTGGATGATGCAGATACAAGAATGGAATTTGCAGTTATAAACTCAAGACATCAACAAAGTTATTCTTCAGCTAAACCCAAAGCAAAGGTTCCACCATTTTACATCACCATAGACAACCATGAAGTTGTACTGCATAAATTTTTGATTGGTAGAGGGGCTACCAATAACATATCAATAATGCAAGCACTCGGGATGGAATGTACTAGACATTATGAGACTGGTGAAAGAATTTATGATATTGACTCGAGAAAAGTCCTGACTTATGGAGAGATTAAATATTTTTGTGCCTGGATAAGTGCAACTCATATCACCACTGTCTTCACTATTGTAGTAGTAGACCTCACCCCACCATATGGAATTATCTTGTGTAGGGATTGATCCTCAATGATTGGGGGTTATATGATGAATGAAGAAAGTTGTACGATGCTACCAAATAAAGATGGAACAATGGTAAGGGTCCTCAGAGAAATAAGAAAACTTTTTCCTTCAGAAGAAAAGAAAATGAATTGATGAGGAGTTATCTTGATGTTGGAATGGGAGAGTATGTTGTCTTTGATTCATAACGTATTTGCACTCAAGATAAGACAAAATAAAAATACTCTTTCCAACGATATTGGAAAATTTATTTTGATGGTGCATGTTTTAAGTCGAGAACAAAGCTGGAATCATTTTCAAAATCCTTGAAGTTGTCATATATCCTCATTCCATAAGACTTGAATTTCCATGCACTAATAATGAACATGAGTATGAGGAGTTAATTCAAGGAATGATCATTCCCATTCAAATGAAGGTAGAACACTTAGTAGTCACTTGTGATTCTGAGTTGATTATAAATCATGTCAGAAGAAAATATAAAGTCAAAAGGGAAAATTTGAAATGTTATGCCAAAAGAGTGACATAGCTCATGGACTCTTTCAAATCTTTCAATATATCATTTATCGCCAGGGAGAAGAATAAAAAAGTTGATGCAGTGGCAGTTATTGCATCCTTATTTAATATTGAGCATTTGCAACAAGAAGGAACTTATCGCGTGAAGATTTCTTTTTTACTATAAGTCCTATATAATCGATAACACTTACAAGTTTTTGAGAATGATGAACATGTGGTAAAAATTTTAACAGATGATAACACTATAACTGAAGAAGATCCAGAAGAAAGTCAAAATTTGCAAGAAAAAATTCAAGAGCAAAGCAGAAAACCTCCTCCAAAGAAATATGTTAATTTGGAATCCCTCTTTACGAGAGATGATCAAACCAAAATTTCAAAACCACTTGAATATCCTTATTTTATAAAAGTTCAAGAAACATATAAGATAAAAAATGGTACTCATGAATCACCAAAGTGTATATAATTGGGTACCAATTGTACTAAAGAAGAGAGGGACAAGTACACTCAACTTTTCAAAGAATTTCAAGATTTGTTTGCATAGAGTTACAATGACTTAAAGAAATATGATAAATCAATATTCCAACATATCATACCTCTCAAAGAGGGGGAAAAACCTTTCAAACAAAAGTTGAGAATAATAAATCCCAAGATTAAGCCTTTGCTAAAAACATAAATTGAGAAATTAGAAAAGCTTGGCATAATTGCTCCCATTAGACATTCAGATTGGCTTTCGAATCCAATAGTGGTTATAAAGAAGACATGTGAAATATGCTTGTGTTTTTATTTTAGGGATCTTAACAAAGTCAATATCAAGGATAGTTACCCATTACCAAATATGGAAATGCTTCTTCAGCAAGTTACAGGTTCTTCACTAATGTCAATGTAAGATGGATTTTTAGGGTACAACCAGGTTATTGTAGTTGAGGAGGTTAGGCCAAAAAAAACATTTGTAACACCATGGGGAAATTATGATTATATCATAATTCCATCTGGATTAAAAAATGCAGGTGCAACTTTCTAGAGGGCCACAAATCACGCCTTTAAATATTTTGTAGGAAAATTCATAGTTGATTATCAAGATGACTTAACTGTCTACTCAAAATAAAGGTGGATACTCCTCATACATCTTACATATATCTTCAAGACATGCAGAATATATGGAATATCATTGATTCCAAAGAAATGTTTATTTGTTGTAATAGAACGAAAGTTGCTAGGCCATGTTGTACGGAAGGAAGGGGTATACATTGATCCTGAAAGAATGAAAGAAATAAACGATCTCAACCCCCATACCTCAAAAAAGGAGTCCATTTTTTCTCTGGAAAGATCAATTTTGTAAGAAGATTTGTCCATGATTATGTTGTTGGAATACTAAGAGGGGCGGGAGGTGAATTAATATGAGCACTTGTACCACTTTTAACCACAATATATAAGATTCAACTTTATCATCATTATATCACCAATGTATCATCTATGATTTCATTCAATATATCATGAGAATATAAACATAAGCAACATCACATCACATCAAATACACAATACACTAGAATTTATATGGAAACACAAATGGGAGAAAACCATGGAATTTTTCCTTATATATTGTCAAGAATGCATTCATTGGAAGCACCAACTTCCAAATTCTCCAGTTACAAGTGGAAGGAGGATACAACCCCCCTATTTATAGGCTCCAACCTAAAGGAATCTACAAATCCCTGAATTCTCTGGCTCCAACCAAAAGGAGGCTACAACCCCCTGATTCTCAAGCTCCAACCTGAAGGAAGATACAACTCCCTAAATTCTCTGGATCCAACCAGAAGGAGGCTACAACCCCCTGATTCACAGGCTCTAACCTGAAGTAATCTCCAACTCCCTGCATTCTCTAGCACCAACTGAAAGGAGACTACAACCCCCTATCCTTACCACGTCCTGCCACTCTGAAATATAAGTGTAGACTAATTGTCACTTCCGCAATCACTGCCATTGTCACTGCCACTATCGTTGTCACATCAACCTCTAACCTTTCACCCTGTCACTATATACAACATGTCACTGTGTCCAACCTATCATTGTCACTGATATACCATCATCAACCAAATGTACCCAGATCCACTCACATGGATACCATAACCATCACCAAACCGTGTACATCAACCATCAACCAGAACCTGTATCATACATGTACATCAACCATCAACTAGAACCTGTATCATACATGTACATCAACCATCAACCAGAACACATATCATACATGTACATCAACCTATACAATACCATGCATCAACCATGTATGATACCAATCACATCAACCATGTACCTCATACATGTAACAAGAATATGTATCACGACATTCACCAAAGATGTGCCTCAAACATATACCAATGTCTCAACAGGGTACCAAAGGCATGACCATCACATCATCAAAAAGTAACCAATATGTACCTCGAAACATGTGCCTCAAGCATGTGCCAACCTCCATAAACCATGTACCAAGAGATACCATCAAACATGTTCCATATCACTCATATACCATACAACAAACGATATGCCAAGTATCCAAGATGTGCCTCTAACAATGTATCATACCATCACCAAGGTGTAGCATGGAAAATCACTACCACGACATGTACCATAACAAAATACCAATACCTCTGATCCTATAACTAACTTGATACACAAGATTATAGACCTGTAGCTCTTCCTCAACCTCAACAACAAGAGAATAACATCTTCATCAAACTTTACCTCAGTCTCATGGGACTTGTTTTGGATTAGTCACAAACCCTAACTTTCAACAAGAATAACTTTGTACCTGTAATGAAAAAAGGTCCAAAATTTTAACCACAGATACTATCAAATCTTTCTTATATATCCTCAAAATTGCAAGGTTTGAAACTTCTCACAACATAAGTTATAGAGAAAATGAAAAACCTTCCTGAATTTTAGCATATTCTAGAGAGAGAAATTATACAGCATGCACCGCACTCAATGTTTGATATCTGATTCTGAAAATCACACACATGATACTACAGATTGTTATATTTCCACTTCAATTGGTCTCACATAATTGGGATCCTCTATGAAGAAGTTATGACTAGTTTACTTAGAACACGTGTTTGAGACTAGTTTCAAGGCTAGCCACCAACCCTGTGTTCCAAAGAGTGTATCTCCAAAAATAAAATGACCTAGAACCTAAATTGTTTACCACATGTACCATGATATGTTTTCGCAATAACCTCCAATTTTCACTATCTGATTCATTCTATAAAAAAAAGTTATAGTGAAAATGATAAGATGATCTTTAAATAACATACCTTAGAACACATCATCGCAAAATTCAATCATCCCTTGGAATTTCTCCTTTCTTCACTTCATCTTCCCTATGAAATTCTCCTCAGATCTCCTTGGTTACCTCATATAAGAATCACTTACTCACATATAATATATTCAATAGAATGTGTGTGTGAACATACTTATGAGTGACTTCTTGAGGTGTATATTTACTTTTTCTAAGTAACCTCTTTCCTTAACTTTAGGGATTCCTAAAATTTCTTATTACAACCACTTTACCCTTTCATTAATGACTTGAAACCAATTAGGGGCTTATTAACCCATATTTGGGGCTTCCATAGGGGCTTATTAACCCATATTTGGAGCTTCCAACTTCATGACTTCATAACTCCTCAACCGTGAGGAAATACGTGTCGTTCCACCTATCACCGGAAATTATATGACGAGTGATATCTATCTATGAAGGTAATACCTACATTTATTCTTTCGTTCATGTCCTTATTCCTTGATCAAATTTGAGTTCCATAACCACACCTATGGGACTTCTTGTATACATCATTAAATGCACCCATCATAGTTGTTGACATCAACCACTCTTGTTGACATCAATGACAAATAACTTACCATCAATGTCGATCACAACTTTGGGGTATCTCGAACACTCCAAGGGTTGACATCAATGACAACCAATTGTCCAAACCATTTTTCCAACACTCCCCCTTTGGCATTGATGACAACACCAACTTTTTTCAGATTTCTGTGGTGAGTGATTTTGTGGATTATCTGTCAAACAACTTCGAAAAGACAACACCAACGCTGATGGAAACACTCATACTCCAATACTCATTCTCCCCCTATGACCATTTCTCCTCATCAATGTTTCTCTCTCTTCCCCTTTGACATCAATGGCAAATAGTATCTCTCCTTGGGGTTGTTCCCCCTATCTTCTTGCATCTTTTCTTTCTCTTCACATGTTTTTGTCCTCATGTTTTTTTCCAAGTTCCTCTTTTCTTTTGATATCAATAACAAGATTGACTATCCCTGAAAGTATGCCTTTTCTTAGCAATGCATCTCTGACTTCATATGCTTGAATCTTACTCTTTTGATCTTTCTCTTTATCTCCCTTTGACATCATGGGAAAAAGGATAACTACCCATGTTGGTATGTCTCCCCATGTATACATGCTTCTAATATTTCTTTCTTGATTTCTTTCTCTGACCGTTTCTCTTTCCTTGAATTCTCTGCAATATATCAGATTGATCAATCTAGGGATTCCTGTGTATATTTCCTTTCCTCTCTTCCAGTGTTTCTTATTGTCCATTGGTGATTCCTCTTGTAACTCTCTGGCATATATAAAAAACATTCAAAATTTATTGACTTCAATTCTTCATGTCCTGTTATGTTCACTGTTTAGACATCAATGACCATAGTGTTCAAAAATTTCCCTATGATGATATAACTTATGTTGAAGGTTTCTCTTTCCCTATTCTACTATGCCTTTCACTGCTTGTCTTCTTGTGACCAACTGATTCAATTTTTCCGTTGATTCCAATGATCCCAATTGTAGATATGTTATGTCATATATCTTTCTAGACCTTCCAATGATCTCATAAGTCCATCTCTTTCCATATGTCATAATTTTTCCATAACTCTGCTACTCAATTGTCCACAATGTTGACCCATCTGTCACTGTATTATTATGAAGGCTTCTCCGTTGCAAATGATAATCACATATTCCTATTTATAAGAATGAATCAAACATTTTCATTAATATGCAATGCATCCTTGATTTTTTAATGACTATATCCCTAACTAGAAGATGTGTCAATGATATTCCTCGAATATCTACATGGGAACATTGCTTCTCAATCAATCAATCTATAATTGTTTTCTTCTGCTATCTTACTGATCTGAATCTATCTATGCAAACACTTCAAACTACTCGATGGATGGTTCTATGATCTATAGTAGCTTCTGCACCGACATCCCCTATTCAATATTCATATTTATTGGGAGTCTCCAATCCGGATGACCCATAACAATACATGAATCCGCCCTAATGTAGAGAAATCTTCCTCTTCATCTGTAGACTCATCATCTCTCTGAACTCTGACTTCTTCCTTTTTCATGTGGATTCATTATGATCTTTCACTACAATTTTTGAGAGTACAATCTCTTGGACCTGTTCTTTATTCACCTTCTCTTAATTTCTTTCTTGCACTACTACAAATCCTATTATCTCTGGGACCTATTCTTTATTCACCTTCTCTTAATGTATTTTTTTTCTTTTCCAAACACCTTTGTGTACCTAACATCGATGTTTTCTTTCATGGAAGGATCCATCATGCTTCTACAATTTCGAGCTATGTAACCATAATTGTGGAATTTGTAACATTCAATGTTATGTGGTGCCACATAATCATTTCTTGCTTGAACATTTCTTCCATAAGCCATGTAATATACAACTTTATGTCCAAAGTTAGTACAATTAAAACAATGACCATAAAATAAATTTACATACCTGGGAGTGAATGATATTCTTTGTGGTGTAGTCCTTCTGAATTCTTTCCTTGAATGATCATGATATTCTCTTATGTTGATCCCTTCATTATGATTGAATCTTTTTTGTTGCTTGAATGTGGAAGGTCTTGTTGAAGATGTATCTCTATTATACTCATTCTTATTTGATTCTTATTGACCATGATTCCTTCCTTTGAGTACTTCTACATAACTCTTGCCTTTTTCTTCTTCTTCCTTTCTCACAACCTAGAGTCCTTCTCTTCAAATTTATTTTTTGATGATGTAGATGTTTTTCTCTCTTAAATGTTCTTGTTGAGTTTGACGATTTTAACTATTAATGTGACAACTTCTTCTTCAAGATTCTTAACCTCTTCTTATTTCTTCATCATCTGAATCTTCATGACTTCTTTCATTCTCTTTTCTTCTTCAAGTTGGATTTTCAAGGAGATTATTTCTTCTTCAAGCCCTTTTTATTGTTGACTAAATTCTACTTCAAGTGGGTTTAAATCCTCAGATCTTTCCTTGAGATGATTTGTCAAAATATTCTCTGTCTTTTCTTCTTCCTTTCTTTGTGTTGCTATTTTGGCTTCCAAACACTGCTTCTCCTCCATATGACTTGTGTATGTTTATTCGATCCTTCTGGATTATTCCAGTTGAGATTTTAGATTCACAATGACCTATTGGGATTCTTCGTAACTTTCTTGAGAATTATTTTTGACTAATTGTTTCTCAAGAGACTTATTGTTCTTCCTTTCTTTTGTCAAATTGTCTAAAGCACTGATTAATTCTACTTCAAGATCTATTATGCCTTCTTCACAATATTCTTCTTCTGAATCTATTTGACATGATGAGCATCTTTCTTCTTGTTCGGATTTAACCTCTTCTTTGTTATGATTAATGTGATTTGGCCCTATGATGGGATAAAATTTCTTTGAATAATATTTTTTTACCTTTCCCAAAGTTCTTTGGCTCATGAACATTTTCCCTCTTTCTCTTTTACTGAATCAGGTAATCCTTCCAATATGAAATCCATTTATATTTTTTTGTTTCTTTTCAATTCCTTCTTGGCTACAGTCTTCAGTTTCTTAGTTGTGTTATTTCTTGTAACAACTTATTTCCAAACATCATACCCATGTGCCTCTAAAAAAAATTTCATCCTGATACTCCACGTTTCAAATCTCTGACCATTATGACCATCAAAATGTGGTACCCCAAACAAAGCATACTCCATGATCTTCCTTCCAGTGTTTGAAATATTTCCTTGAAGGAACCTTCTCTGATTCCAATTGTTGGAATACTGAGAGGGGGGGTGAATCAGTATGATCACTTGTACCACTTTTAACCACAATATATAAACTTCAAATTTATCAGCAATATATCATCAATGTATCATCTATGATTGCATTCAATATATCATGAGCATATAAACATAAGCAACATCTCATCACATCAAATACATAATACACCATAATTTATGTGGAAACCCAAATGGGAGAAAACCACAGAATGCTTTCTTATATATTGTCAAGAATACATTCATTGGAAGCAACAACTTCCCAATTCTCCATATGAAACTGGAAGGAGGATACAACCCCCTATTTATAGGATCCAACCTAAAGGAAGCTACAACTCCCTAAATTCTCTAGCTCCAACCAGAAGGAGGATACAACCCATTGATTCTTAGGCTCCAACCTGAAGGAAGCTACAACTCCCTGAATTATCTGATCCAACTAGAAGGAGGCTACAACCCCTTGATTCTCAGCCTCCAACCTAAAGGAGTCTTCAAATCCCTATGTTCTTCGTCACAAATAGGAAGGAGGCTACAACCCCCATTCCTTTCCCCATCCTACCGCCCTGAAATATAAGTGTAGACCAACTGTCACTTCCACAATCACCGCCATTGTCACTGCCACTATCACTGTCACATCAACCTGTAACCTGTCAACCTATCATTGTATCCAAACTATCATTGTCAATAATATACCATCATCAACCAACTGTACCCAGATCCACTCACATGGATACCAAAATAATCACCAAACCATGTACATCAACCATCAACCAGAACCTCTACCATACATGTAAATCAACCATGTACATCAACATGTACCATACCATGCATCAACCATGTACCATACCAAGTACATCAACCATGTATCTCATACATGTACCAAGAATATGTCTCACACCATGCACCTTTGAATATGTGCCTCAAACATATACCAATGTCTCAATAAGGTACCAAAGGCATGACCATCACATCATCAACAAGTAACCAAGATGTACCTTGAACCATGTGTTGGATTACTGAGAGGGGGGGTGAATCAATAATAGAGCAATATAATCCTTTTTAACCATATAATGCAAGTGTTATATCAATGTAGCATTATCTAGAAATTGCTTGGAGGGGAAATGCATGCATCTGTTAGTGAGATATCTACTTTGGAGAAATTAAACAAGTCTAAAAACAATTTGATTGGAGAGACCTCAAGAAATCTCTAAATTAACCAACTTGGCATTTTATGAATGTATTATATAACAAATTCTGTGGGTGAATCCCAAAAGGAACATAATTTGACACTTTCAATACAACTTAATTTCAAAGGAACGCGTGCATATGCGATTATCCTTTACAAGCATGCATTGAAACCAAAAAAGAAAAAGAAAAAAAGAAGAGGAGATGGAGCTTATGCAAATGTTAGTAAAGGTCAGGGATGGCTAAGTCATGTGGATCAACATGTCTTATTATTTGCATTAGGGTTAGGAGTAGGAATTGGATTTGGTGGAGTTGTAACATTGGTAATCATATGAGATAAAGCCTTGCATTGGATTGTACCTCCAAACATAAAACCATTCTATGAAGTGTGTATAGATTCCATCAATGACCTAAACCTTTGTCCACCCACAACATTATTAGTCCCTACTAAAGGCGTAGAGGGGCTATAGTGATCAATAATTCGTTGACTTCATATTAGTTTGTCCTTTGACTATAATTTTTTGCATAATCTCTATTGTTTGAACTAGATAAATAAAAACATTATTTTTAATATAATAAAAAAACCCTTATATGTCATGATCTCATTGGAGAATAGATTTGAAGTCTTATTGCCATATTTGCTATTCCCAATGTTTTAAATGTTAACATATCCAAATTTTTGATCATGTACAATCTTTTTGATTTTTTATTATTTTTAATTAAATGTTTAAATATCCAAAGTTTTGAGCATCAACACTTAGTTTTATTATTAGTCCATGCCAAAGGTGTAGAGGGACTATAGTGATCAATAATTTGTTGACTTCATATTAGTTTGTCCTTTGACTATAAATTTTTCCATACTCTCTATTGTTCGAACTATTATTATTATTTTTATTAGTAAGTACTTAAAGAGACATTTTTATTATTAAGTACATAAACAAGCCCGACACATTGCATTCTTTTTTAAATGTTTACTTAGCGCGAGGCCCTTAAACAGTCCTGACAACCTTAAATGTTTACTTAACACACCTGACAGCCTTAAATGTTTACTTAACATGCCTGTCACAATACATTTTCCTCTGATTTTTGGATACAATCTTGTCTGTAGTGAATTTGGGCAATATTGTTCTCCACCAGCATCATTGGTTCACTGGTTGTTGCTTTCTCATTGGTTCGTTGTATGTTTCTTATTGTTGTTTGCTTCAACTTTGCAAAGTTGAGGTCCTGCGGCTATAGTTGGACCTCTTGGTGTCTGCTTACTAGTTTGTTTTTTGTTTCTTTCTCTTTTTTTCTTCAACTTTTCAATGTTGAAGTCTTGCACCCGTAGTTCGACATGTTCTTTCACTTTGCAGGCTTGAAATCATGTGCCCTTGTTTGCTTCAACTTTGCAATGTTGGTGTCCTGCATCCACAGTTGGACCTATTGTTGCAGTTTGCAGGGTTGAGATTCTACACCCGCAATTGGAACTGCGCTTCTGTCGCTCCCCATTCACGAGTAAGTTTCAGTACCATGATTTCATTCATATTCATTGTTTGTTGTTTACTATTTGCAGTTTGCAGGTAAGAATTTTCAATACTAGGAAGTGTTGAAAATAAATAAAAAATCTAAAATAAAACTGCAAATAATACCTAAGTGGAAATTCTCTTACATAACATCCTTATATGTGACTACTGGGATCAAAGAAACATGAATGTATTGTTATCCTTGAAAAGTGTTGAAGAAGAAAGCTTGTCTCCTTTGCAAGTCAATGTTGAATACAGAACCCACTTCTGTCACAGCCATAGTGACATATAAAAAAGGAAATGGGATGTTCTCCTCATCTTTTTGTTCTTGAAACCATATGTTTAGTGCATTTTTTAGGTTGTCCCCTTCCAATCACATATGCCCACTTTCATGACCTGGACATCATAGCATAGCTCTTTGGAAAATAG
Organism: Picea engelmannii; assembly: GCA_009831015.1. Taxonomy (NCBI): domain Eukaryota; kingdom Viridiplantae; phylum Streptophyta; class Pinopsida; order Pinales; family Pinaceae; genus Picea; species Picea engelmannii. The sequence goes on along the minus strand of ML787602.1, from coordinate 539,722 downwards.
AAATGCAAAGGGATTTTCCAAAAGAATTCAGAGTTTTCATTGCGGAGCAAGCATCTACGAGGACCCTTCTTTGCAGGTTATGACAGGGAAAGATTTTATTCTCTAAGGAAAAACTGCATATAGTTGTTGTTTTATGCTGGACTTTGGGTCTTCCAAAGCATCTTCCATCACCGTTTTCACATCTGGACCTCGTCTTGTGGAAATGATTCTTTGTAACCTGAATGGAAAGTTCACTGATTTGTCTCATAATGAGTTTCCCAGTGCCCAATTTTTTAATATCTTCTTCATATTGTAAGATAATTGAAACATCTTAGAATATGTTCTTCATGTTGTGAGATAATTGAAACCTTAATAAATTGTGTTATGTGTTGGTTTTGTTCCTGTGGTAAAATTCCATAATGCCTAGTTCTTCCGCTTTTGTTTATGCCACGGACCATCTATGTGAGTTTTCTAAGTGGGAGACATCAAAAAATCATTCCAGATCTATTTAGTGTTGATTTTTGAAGAGTGGGTATGAAAATAAATTATGAATAGGATTGTAAATCTATATACAATGGCTATCGAAATGCTTATAAGATGCACACCTAAAATAACTTTAAAAATTATGTCTTAAATACTCAGTCTTTGTACAGAGAAAATTTATAGTGTTGTTTAATTTGCATTATCTCTTCTATATGGTTCAACTCTCACTATAGCTTTGTTTGTTTTTCATATTCTATAGCAACCATAGAGCATTGAATTTGAAATGAAGAAGGTTGAAGGATACATAGCGGAATTGGTATGCAGTTTCGAACTTATAGTTTTATTTTTTCATTTTTCTATTTGCATATTATCTAAACATAGATAAGAAACATATTGAAAATCACAACTTGAAAGATGAAGCAAGTAATAGATGTTGACTACTATTAAATAGATACAGACTCCATTGTACATGACAACATCAACCAGGTATTTCATAACAATGGGATTTCTAGATTAGATGCATTCCTGTATACTGTGGGATATTGCCTCTTCGATGCATTTCAAGTTCTATTGCATTTCTGTTATTCCTCGACCGAGCCACGCAATGGATTGATAGATAATTTCTTGGCATGTTTATAAAATGGTAACGTTGAGGCATTAGAGTCACATCAATACGAATTGGCATATGATTTTCTTTGGCAATTGCATGGAATACATTATGTCAGTATGTATTTTTCAAAAATGCAGTTGTCTGCATCTGTAACTCTTCCTGCACATGAGAGGGGACTTTGGGGATATAAATTTTGTATACGGTGTTTGGCCAAGTGGTTGAATATATCAATTGGAATTTGGTCATTAACAAGAAAAAGAAGATATCTACTATTCAACAAAACTACATCTAGAGATCCATATTGCATCTTGTTCCATGACGCCAATCCTCTAAGTGGTCATTATGAACCACTACTCTATAAAATATTATCCATATGCAATATTGGAGGACCTCATATTTACTTCTCTGTCACCTGCAAAGACCTTCAATCACATTGGAAACAAATTATGCATCATATGCACTCCCATGGATTGCACATAGCAACAACTATTACATCTACTTGTGGAGATAGTTTGTTCAATGCAATTTGCTATTTGATAGAAAAAGAGTTTGATGTGCACTCAATGCACCTTTACACTGGGCAATCCTTTTGCAATGCAATTATAGGTGGTAGTCAACAGGTGTTTAACTGCTTGCATCAACACCTTTTACCATATCTCATAGAAAGTATGTCGATAATTGGAAGTTGGCAACAATACCTTGAAAACATGGAAATTCCATATGAGAAAGGAAATGTAGAGGGTGGAACATTATGTTTACAATGAATATATATCATATTCAGAGTAAATATCTTGGTCTAGTCATCCCTATCAGATGGTATTGTCCATTCCTACTGTATTGATTCAAACTGTGATCAAACAATTGACATGATATCATCGAAAATAGATACGCCACACATCCATTATCAACCTTTGATAATAAATAATTCTATTTCAATATCCGTTGTCCATGCCACCCAACTCGCATCAAATATGCATAATCATTTCATACTATCTAGTCAGGATGAAACTCATCCCAATTGTCATCAGGTCATACAGAGCTTGAATAAAAAAGGTAGCTTGAATTATCACAACTTGAAAAAGGTCATATGCGAAAGAAACAAATACATTGGTACACTTCTTTCTAGACATCTAAGTTGTAAAACCATTCATCATGAGGTGAAAGGGAGGTCGACCAAGAAACACAAACTCACATATCACAACCTAAAAAAAATTGTGCATGCACAACATGATCGCATTTTTGCACTTTCTGTTGAACACAAGCATCACATGTCCAATGACAAAGAACATCACTATTTTCACCATCGAGAAGGTGAGGAGGCAGTGCTAATAAAAAATGTTGATTCCACCTTCAACATGGCTTGCCAACATGTGAAACTAGTTTCAAGTGGCAACCATAAGTTAACCTACCACATGTTGAAAAAACAGATACGTGAGAGAAACATGTGCAACTACATATCCCATAATGGTCATGATATTGAATGAGAGGGAAAAATCACATACCATAGCCTAGAGCCAACACCATGCACTGCTAGCATTAAAAACCAACAAACACTTACTACGCATCATTATCTAGGAAAGAGAGATGCAAAACAGATCTATATGAAACAAATCAAAGGTACTCCTTCCATTGCATGTGTGATTTATGAGGAATTGAATTTCACAAAAAACACTAAGTATTTTACCCCTGACTTGCAAAAAGAATACCTTGGCTTGACACTAAATGATAGAACACTTTCCAGTAGCAATATTTGTCTTCCATGAAAACGATCACTTGAAAATGGAAAATCACCACACTTTGCAACACCTGACCAAATAAGATGTATCACATCACTACCAGATGTAAGTACACTTACAGAACTTGAAGAGAGACTTGTGTCTCTAAGAATTGCATTTTCACAAATCATACCCTGGGGATATAAACGACCCCAAATGGGCTTAACAGGATCAATTATTAATGTCCCTGTCCAACTAGATGTTGTGCAAAAAGCCATGCCACAATTCATTAGCGAGACAATGAAAATTGTTGGGGCTCTCAATAGAAGTTTGCAATACAAGAATGCATACCAGATAGGTAAGTGTGTGTGCACATTGTCATGAAAGCAAAAAAATAATTATGTTCTAGGGCCCTGTATAAAGCACACAACATTTGTATAAATGATAACTGGAACAATGTTCTTGAACAAGGAAATGACAACTCTACACAAAATTTTGACACTACTATTGAATTTGATACAAGCGATGAATCAGAGAATGAAAGACCTGTTGAAACATTGATACATGGATTCACTAACTCACAATGCATTCATGAATTGCAAGACAAGATTGTCAAAATTTCACCTGTTGAAGGGCAACGTCCAATTGGAATATTCAAGGACAAATTTGTTGAGGAAATGAACTTCCCAACATTTTCCTATGGAGATCCACGTCCCAGTGACATCACAGAACGATTCAACTACCAAAAAATAGTTCAATGGGAACTGCTACATTCAAGCGGTGACTTCTCCTGTCACATAACAAATTTGTTTTTCAAAACAATGCGCATAATAATTGAGCAAGTTCTCTCTTGCATGTGGGTACGAATAATAAAATGCCAACTACAAGGAAGAAAGTTATTGGCTAGAGATGTCAAGTACAAAGAAAACCTAGAAAAAATCCTAAAATCTAATATTGGATACATAGATTTCAAAAACATTCACATCTCTCCTGACTACTTGCAACAAAACAATAAAACTATATTTGCAATGATCCGACAATTGGGACCCCCAACTTTTTTCATCACATTTACAAGTCTAGAGCATCACTGGGATCCATTGGTGGCTATGGTTCTTGCATTGTATAGGAACAAGAAAAGGAAAAAACAAACTAATACATTGGAAAATGATGACATTTACTACCTCATAAGAAAAGACCCAGTGACATGTACTCGTTACTATAGAAAAAAAATAAATGCTTTGAGGCAATTGATATGTCATGATGAAACGTTCTTTAGAAAAATATCGAACTACTATTTTGTGACTGATTTCCAGAATAGAGGGAATGAGCATGATTGTGGACAGTTATGGATAGAGGGTACACCGATCTATGGAAATGACAACAACTCACAAATAGAACAGTTTCTGGACAAATACATAACATGCAACACAAATCATTTGGATCTAGAACTTGCCAAAGTTCATAGAAATTATCATACAAGAAGCTCTAAAAAACGAAAAAAATCACAATGTAGATACAACTTCCCTGTGTCGCCAATGAGAACAAGAAGAATCATCGAACCAATTAGTTTAGAGGACAATGTTCTCATTGAGAAATATAAATCTTTGTTCGCATTTCTAGAACAACTAGACTTCTATGACTTAATGAGCTTCGAAGACTTCTTGGAAGAACTAAATCTAACAGAAGATGAGTACATCCAAGTGATACAATCTACACTTAAACAACCAATAGTTTTCCTTAATGAAAACTTTCACATATTTGGAACAATAGTTTCTCCAAGGAAATGCCAATTATGTGGAATGCAAATATAGATGCACAGTATGTCCTCAATGCATATGCTACAATATCATATTGTATCTCGTACATGACAAAGGTAGACAAATCTATGACAAGTGCATTCAGAAGAATACGTAGAGAACATGAAAAAAGTCATATTGATGCTATGCAAATGATACATACACTTGGAAATGAATTACTTAATATTCAACAAATGTTTTCTCGAGAAGTAGTCCACATTGCACTATCCCTGCTTTTGAATTGTAGTTCAAGGAAATGTGTCTTCATAAACACATCTCCACTTGAAAAACGCACATTCGTGCTTAAACCACCATCTTTTCTAGAACAAGATCATGATAATTCAGAGGACGTGATATGTCGCTCTATTATTGATTATTACCTCCAGCGTCCATCTCCTATTAAGCATATCTGCCTTTCGGAGTTCATATCACATTACAAAAAAAATGGTACACCCATATCAAAAAGTAAAAAACCAAATGTAATACGCTTTGTCAAATACACCAAACACATTGACTATGAAAACTATTGTAGAGAAAAACTATTGTTGTACGTTCCATTTGATCAAAATGAAGACACATTAAAACACAACTTCCCTACATGGGAAGCTGCATATATTGCTTATGAGACTACAATACAAACCAATGAACCTATATTTACATACAATGTCAATCCAACATGGGGTGATTTAGAAAGTGCAGTTCATGAACTAGAAAACCCTGACAATGTTGATGAGACATTAACAGACCATAAAACAACTAGAACTCTCTATGAGTCCTATGACCTGCAAGCACATTTTCCTTGTCCTCGAGCAGCCGCCATTGAAAAACGTATCAATCTTGGCTTTTAAGTCACAAAACATCCTTTCTTTATTGAAAATAACAAATACTACAGAGTTATATGACTGTTGAATAGAGAACAAAAAACAATCCTAAAGGACTTTCCAATTAAAAAATGCTTAAACATGCACACTCATGTGCACTTGTTCATTACATGCAGGGAAGGAACAGGAAAGACATTTGCAACGAAAGCACTATTCCAAATGCTTATATGAATCTATGATTCAAACAATTCGACTGACCCTATGAAACCAAAGGGACTAATAGTTGCATATATAGGAAAAGTTGCATATAATGCAGGTGGAACAATAGTCCACTCTTCATTTTTAATGCCTTTTAACAAGTCACATTTTCTTCCACTAGACAAGGAAATGTTAGATACCTTGTCTAAGATTTATGAAGAACTACAACTTGTCTTCATAGATGAGGCATATTTGATTGGAAGTCGCTTCTTATATTCCATTGACAATCGACTGAGAAAAATAAAACATGTGCACACCAAATACTTTGGGGACATTGACATGATATTCTATGGGGATCTTTTCCAGGTGAAATCCATCCAAGATTATATGATATTTGAACAACCTATGGTCAATACACAAACAGTGATGCATGACTTTTGGAAATACAATATAAAATTCTTTGAATTGCATACTACAATGCACCAGACAAATGAAACACTTATTGAAATTATGAATAGAATGCAGACAAACAACCAAACATGTGATGACTTAACATATATCAATTCAAGGTGAATGTGATCTGCACCAACAAACCCAACCTTCCCTTGCATGTTCTACAATGATATCGATGTTGCAATGCATAACAAGTACATGCTATCGCTCATTCATGGTGATGATATCATCATAAATTCAATTGACCTTGAAGAAGACAACCATGGCAATGCACCATATCATCAACATACAACAACTTTGCCTTTGCAACTTGTCCTGAAATTAGACATGCTAGTTGAAATATATGCCTGCAACAATGATTCATGGGATGGCTTGGTGAATGGTGCATATGGAATCCTTAAAGCTTATACCAAAACAAAAACAGTTGATGTCCTCTGGATTAAGTTCCATGACCCTCATATTGGCCACTGACAAGTAAACACGTTAGCTTATCTATTTAATTCAAACACTGAGAGCTATTGGAAACCTATCTTACAAATATCAAAACCTATATCGACATCAGCAAAGACAGGTCAATTGAATATTCAAAAACAGTTTCCAATTAAACTTGCATGTGCACGTACAGTCCACAGATCACAAGGGCTAACACTTGATAGTGTTGCATTTGACCCTGCTAGAATTCGAATACATGGACTTGTGTACACAACATTGTCCCATGTCAGAAGCATAAACTCCTTGTATTTTCTAAGTGCTCTTACAAAAGATAACTTCAAATTCAAACATAACGTTGATATTGGGATGCAATGCTTTAGGACTACCACAAAATGGCATCTACACTATGATTATCAATCCATACAAACAAACTCATCTGTATCAATTCTCTCACTTAACACGTGCAACCTACATGCACATATAGATGATATACTCAATGACTATGACACAATGCAATATGATATTGTGTGTTTGCAGGAAACATACATGACATTATGCATGGAAAACAAGCAATTTCCAAATCACAATTTCATATCAAGTTACATTACACATGGAGTGATGATATTAGTGAGAAAACATGTAACAATTTTGGAGCATATGCATTTCGAAGAAAACAATGTTGAGATGGTGCTGGCAAGATTAATCTTCCATGAATCAGAAATTGCAATATTGAATCTTTATGTCGCTTCACATGCAACATTTCCCAACATATTGAATTTTGTTTCAAATGCATTACATCATTTACATATGAACGAAACCATTATCATTCTAGGAGACTTCAATATTGACATGCTACAAAATAATTGCAAAACTACATGTGCAATTACACTCTCCGCTTTCTTTTGGATAAGATAAACCATGTACAAAACACACTTATTGACCATGTATGGTCAAATGTGCCCACTTCGCAATAAAACCTCTTTATATTAGACACATATTGGTCTGATCACGATACAATTTGTATTGTACTTTAATTATGAAATGTACATCAACCATATTACAAAATCATATTTCTATGTCTCAAAGCATATATGGCTAGCTTGTTGCACAAAACCAAATTATTCAGCTAGAATCATCCAACTTCTTAGTTTTTTCTGGTTTGTAATATATTTTGGACAGAAAGAATTCTATATAGACATAGACATGGATCGAGAAAAACAAAGGTACATGCTTCTAACACTATCTGTTACTCTATTCCTTTGATTCTAGTTTACTATATGTAAATATTCCTTGTTTTTCCTTACATACCAACTTACATTCATGTTCGTTGTATTTTGTACTTTCCTTCATTGAAAAAAACAAAATAACTGGACAAGACAAAGAACTCTTAACCAGAAATGTAGAAGAAGAAATACAAAGGTGCATGCTTCTACCCGTATTCTATATTCCATTGCTTTGTATTTCATTTATTTTGTGTATATTTATTCTACTGATTTATAGCTCATTTTTTTATATGTAGATACTACATATCTTCCTATATATTAACTTATCTCCATGTCAATTGTATTTTCTATGCTGCTACATTGAAATAAATAAAATTGTATTCAATATTTTTTACATGTGTTCCTACATAGCAACTTGGCTTCATGTCCATTGTATTCTATGTGTTGCTGCATTGGAAAAAAACAAACTAGTTGAACAAGAGGATGAAGCCTTGTGTGCCATGGCTGAGGAAGCTGAAGTACAATCTTCCAAAAGGTATACCAATAGTAATACTAAATCAAACACAATGCATGTGATTAATGTACATCCATATCAATTATGAACAATATACAATGTGTATGCATATTCAATTGTTGTCATGTTCAATGTACACATGTTTGCATCAAAAAACGTTGGGCAAGTGACATGGGCATGACTAGTCAATCATCGCAAACATCAACACAATGAAATGGCCAAAGGTAAACATTCATAGATTATACTCTTACTATGTTTAGGAAACAAATATCCTCAGTTATTTATTCTACTATACCATGGTAAATATGTTTATGTCATTAACAACACATGTTTTTTAGTGATCTAAAAATGAAGAAGACTTGAAAAACTTGAATAATTATTGCAAGTGAAATGTTATGTGTTTAAAGCAACAGGATAAATTTGCAACACATAAATTAAGGATTACTTATGAAAAATACACATAGACAGCAGCATAAACATTGAACATAAACACATGTGCACAACAATTGATAAAGGAGTTCACCCCTCTTATGGGCTACATCTCCTAGTCCAGCTTCCAA
>ML787602.1:498866-512807 GCA_009831015.1 Picea engelmannii | reverse complement strand
ACATTGAACATAAACACATGTGCACAGCAATTGATAAAGGAGTTCACCCCTCTTATGGGCTACATCTCCTGGTCCAGCTTCCAATGGATCATTATTATTAATTGCTCAAAAAGTTCTCAAAAACATGTCTTACAATGCTCAAAATGACAAACTGACTGCTCCAATGGCTTCCCAGCATCCCAAAACCCCTGTCTGGGCTCTTTCGGCACCTCAATTGGTCGAAAAATGAAGAAGTTAGGTCTCCTGGAAGTCTCCCTCTTCAAGCTTGTTGTCTCTGGTTCTACAATTCGCACCCCCCTTCAGCAACCTGGCTGACACGCTCTTTTAAGCATAAAAACTCAGTCCCATACGCAACCGTGCACCGGTACAAACCGTAGGACGGTTAAGGGCGCGCCAGCCCCTAACTGCCTCGGCACCTGGGCACATGGCGCATAAAACCGCGCGCTTTGGCAAATGGTGGTTAGTTCGTTGTATAACTTCCCGCCACTGGTCAAACCATGGGGTATACATATTAACCAATGGTTAGGGTTAAACCCCCGCACACATGTTTATTACAATGTGCAAACCATAGCATATACGTATGCGATTATAAATCGCGCGCACCATATAATATACGTTAACAAAAAACTTTGGTTTATATATATGGATCCGTGCCATATTTCAATGTTTGGTCATATGTGTTATCCACAAGACTGCGGGTCGGGGCTAAGCCCCGACCCGTCCCCCCCGCCATTCAATACGTAATGTAACTTTAAATAATTTTAATTACATTCACATATCAAGAAACATATAATGGCGTAATGGTCGGGCGGATGTTTGTGTGGTGGGAGGTCTGGGGGTCGAACCCCACGGCCTCCACTATATTTTACATAAAACCAATAGCCAAATAATGAGTGACATGTGGCGCCTCCATATTGGGCCACGTGTCCTCATTCCATTTGCCAGCAACCGGACACGTGTCAACACACGGCTCGTCAACATCAACCAATAAAAATGCACCACATCATCCACCTGCCACATCATCGTAAGGATGGTACGGCCCTGCCACATCACCGTACGGACTATACGGACAGGTACAGTCAGCATCCAAAAACAATTTCTGTTTGGCTTGGCGAACAGATCGCAATATCTTCTCCATACAGACTCCATTTGAGAAAGTAAATATACCACCGAAATCAGGAAGACGAGATAGACGCAATGGCACTGTTTTCGTTGCATTCTGAGCACTTTGAAAATTGAGCAAAATTTGATCCCCTGATCATTTAGTTCACAAGAACTATTAACAAGTACAAGTGAAACACCCAACATAGTGCAAGGTCCAGAGACTAAGAGGTACAGTTACAAAACTCTAACATGCATACTTTATCCAAATTGTGCATCTACTTGTACATTGATGAAAAAAGAAGGATATATATATAGACTCCCATTAACATTACTTTTCTTGTTCAAAAACAAATGTCACCAGGTATAAACTTATACCACCTAATATACTATCAATAGAAGGCTTGAACAGTCATCGAACTAGGCAATTGTTCATCAGAGACATAATGGTCATGTATAGCACCTACTTAGACAAGGTAAACAAAAGTAGATGCATTATGTATGCAAACATGACAGACAATGAAGCCATGATGATAGTTACACTAACTATCCCTACACAACTTGTCTCAAAACATGCAGAGAAGATATTGCCAAGTAATGGGATATCCATTACAAATTTCAATATATTACCAAAAACGGTATATGACTGTGGTGATTGTGATCGAATTATATTGTTCAATGAAACAAGTGTTGTCGAAAAAGTTCTTGTGGTTTTCTCATAATATCATTTCGTACCAGACACAACAATCAAGCAATTTGTAGAGAACAATGACATTTACCCAATTGGAACCATTGGTGCAACTGTCACATTTGCAAGAAAAGTTGGCTTGCAACATATTCTCCATATAAAAGATGGAAACTCAGACAACGACAAGGCAATCTTATTGTTTTCCATACCTTTTTTTTTGTCCTTTTCTTTGACATGCTCATATATCTCAGACATATTAGATAACTATTAAATTGTACCATGGTGCAGCTACAATTGTTCGACACCTATGCAGATTTGTTTTCCTCAATGGAACAACAATTGCATAAAGGGAAATTTCCAATTATGTTGTTCAAAAATATAACAAAGAAAAGAGATTTTAAAGGAAGGATCTTTCGCACAACCCAAGCAACATTTGTAACAAAATTATGAATAGACATAGTACATTATCTCAAGAAACTAACTAGCTCCACAATTGTTGTACGTATACATATACACCTCTAGGAACGATTTACACAAAAAAAAAAAAAAAAACCCTTCAGCAGGTTTATACATATTTTTTGTTGTACACATATATATTATATTGTTCAATATATTAACTACTATGTTCATGTGTGCAGGTTGAGGGTGTTCTGGTTGCAACAAATTCCTACTTGACTCCCTTCGAGCCTGTATGTGCCAATTTAAATTCTCTTGCTTCTGCCTCTATGTTCATAAATGATGGCACAATTGATTGTCTATGATGTTGTGCAAAATTACCTTACATATATATTCATTGCGTTAACATTGTCATATGAACCCTCAACAACACAATTGTACATTGTATAGTTATACAACTTGTATTACAAGATGTGCTTCTTGGGTTGACAGAATTTCCATATGAAATATACCTATAGAAAAAGGAAAAGATTGTCTACATGCTACGTGACTTCTGCGTCCATAAAAAATTTACCTTGAATGAGGACAATGCCATACTGCATATCGGATGAACCCAAAAAAAAAAAAATATTGCATATCATGCATTGACAAGAAACAAAATGTCTGATCTATTTCTATCCATGTTACCCAATCAATATATGAATAAAGTTTTCCACTACCATGGCAAAGTGAACTGGACACGGATAAGATTGTTGAGTCTAGGAATGAAAATCATGAGGAAAAACCTCATACAAAGTACCCTATTGTGAATAAATCAGGTCCATCATTTGAGATGTCAAAATGGCTTGCTCTTCTGAACAAAGAGATCATGCATTTTCAATAATATTGCAAATTTTGCATTGTTCAAAGTCCATTAAGTTAAACGATGACATATTTTTCCAGAACTATTAATGTTGGAACATTGTCAGGTCAACATGAAATTGGTTCATAGTAATATCAGAAGCAAATGTTCATAGTGATATTGGTTCATACTAATATAGAAATCAATGAATTTGTTGGTGCCCATTTGAGAGTTTAGTTATAGAAGGGATGCAATGCCCATTCCTTGCTTATTTTTTCTTGTGTTGTGTTTGCCAAACTTTTGATCATGTGCTTTGGTGTTGTAGTTCAAGGTTCTCATGGGCCTGGTTTTTGGGTTATGACTGGATAATAGATTCGGGATCTTAGTGCTTTTTCTATGGTCTTAAAGAATATACAGGACCTGCCTTGCCTTTTAATACAGTCTCTGTGGAGCAAATGTAATATGTATTTCATTTAACTAGTTTTTCTTGATTAATGAAATTACCAGAATTCTTTTTTGGAAATATTTTGAAAAAAAAAGATATATGCTAGCTGAAGTCAAATGGAAATATTCTATCAATCACACAAAAATAAATTTCAAGTTCGACATTGTTATACTTACGCTCAAATTGAGAGTACAATAAATTTATTTCAACAACCCTGGATTGATTTCTCTTTAGCTTTTTTATGCTTCTCTTACACAAACACATCCTCGAAACTATAGTTATGGCTCACTTTCTCTATTCCTTGATTGAACTACCTGTAGATATGTGTAAACAAATTCATAGTTGTTATTAGTCCTAAATTCTACCCCTGGCTGCTAAAGGGCAGAGCTAGGCCACCACAAGTTTGGAATGCTCGGTCTTTTCAATTTGTTGATTAGTTAGAGGGTTGGTTCACGAAGACAAGAGCATGGAAAGATTGGAAAGACAATATGGATGAGGGTTCTCCTTGCCTACTTTTACACCAATGTTAGACAAGTGACATAATAAAAGTAAAAAAAGGAGGGAAACAACAAACCATTCAATAAATAATCTGGTGCAAGAAGTTTAATACTTAAAATAATGTTTCAACACATTAAACAATGTATCAAAAACATAATTACCATGACAGCTTGCAATACAAACAAATATTCATCAAAGAATTGGCTTTTCTCATAGGCACCCCAGGTGCCCCCCAGTCACCTAAACTGACTGATAGTTCAATCTACAAAATCAAGCTCCCTATTATCAAATTGGCAAAGGTGAATATTATGGAATCTGGAAAAAAAAAATTGTGGATCTTGAATTGGGAAAAATTGTTGGTTATTTTAGTTTTTTTAAGGTATTATCACAGTAAGAATGCAACATTATGCTAGCCCATTGTTATATATAGTGGTGCTGACGTCATGTCCCTATTTAATATTGTGAATATATTAAATCTTGTCATATTTGAGAATATGCTTGCATATAAAAATGTTAAGTCATATATTTTGTCTATTTCTTATGGGTTTGAGAAAAAATTGCGAGATGAAAACACCCTTCAAATTGGAATATCGTTTATATTTGGGCCACAAAAATACTATTAAAATAAAATAATATGAATAATATTGAAATAAATATAAACAAATTATCTTTAAACTTGAACCAGAGTTTGTCGAGCTCCAAGTATACTTCAAAGATGAGAATGTTTTCCCATAGTTAATGTGTTTCTATCGCCTAATAATTATCAAACTAAGTGTTGTTGTGTGAGGTATAAAGTTATTTTCTCCCTTTCTTTTCTCTCCTCTATACTTACCTATTTTTTCCTTTTCTTCTTCCCCTCTATTATCCCTTTCTGTTTCTATACTTAGTTGCATTTCTATGATCGCGGGTTCCCTGGTTGGCGGACTGACAGATCCTCATCTCCATCTATACCCTCACATAATGAGTCTGACCAATCATCATTCCTTTCCATACTTAGCCAATTTTATGACCGCGGGTTCACAAGTTGGCGCTGTCGAACTCTCATGCCCCATGTTCCATGATATACATATTGCACCCAAAACTTTCGTGAACTACAATTTGACCCCAGATTCCTCGAACTCGCAATATTCACTCTACCTACGATGAGTCTATCTGACCACCTCACCTTTCCATACTTAGTCGATTCTTCACCTCCTGTTGTCACAGATTCGTAGGTTCACGAACTCCCAAGTTCACAAAAGTTTCAAAGCATTTTTTTCTCCCACCCATGCTCGCCACTTTCGTGTCCTTCCCAATGCACATTAATTATTCTTTTACTAGTGACAACTCACCACACAAGTTCGAAAATATTGGCATTAATAAGAGAAAAGATGGAGGACATATCCCATTAAAATGCATCAAAACAAGATTTACGGTAGATTACATTATCATCCTCCAGCATTCATTTTAAATACTATCAGGACACAATTACTGTCACAAGTTGCAATACAAACAAATCTTCATCAAAGCATTATCTTTTCTCACAAGTACCCCAGGTGCACCCCAGTCACCTGAACTGACTGATAGTTCGATCTACCATATCAACCTCCCTATTATCTAATTAGCAGAGGTGAATATTATGGGATCTGAAGATTTTTTTTTTGTGAATCTTGAATTGGCAAAAAATGTTCGTTATTTTAGTTTTTTTATGGCATTATCATAGAAATAATGCAACATTATGCTAGCCAACGTTTATCTACAAAGGTGTTGACGCCATGTCCCTATTTAATATTGTGCATGTATTACAACTTGTCATATTTTAGAATATGCTTGCATATAAAAATGTTAAGTCATATATTTTGTCTATTGCTTATGGGTTTGAGAAAACTTTGCGAGCCGAAAACACCCTTCAAATTGGAACATGGTTTACATTTAGGCCATGAAAATACTATTAAAATAAAATAATATGAATAATATTGAAATAAATATAAACAAATTATCTTTAAACTTGAACCTGAGTTTGTCGAGCTCCAAGTATATTCCATAGCTAAGAATGTTTTTCCCATAGTTAATGTGTTTCTATCACTTTATAATTATCAGACTAAGTGTTGTTGTGTGAGGGATAAATTTATTTTCTCCTTTTCTTTTCCCTCTTTTCTTCTTCCCCTCTATAATCCCTTTATGGTTCTATACTTAGTCGCATTTCTATGATCGTGGCTTCCCGGGTTGGCGGACTGATAGATCCTCATCTCCATTTATATCCTCACATCACGAGTCTGACCGACCGTCGTTCCTTTCCATATTTAGCCAATTTTATGACCGTGGGTTCTCTGGTTGGTGCTATCGAACTCTCCTGCCCCATGTTCTGTGATATACATCTTGCAGCCAAAACTTATGTGATCTAAAATTCAACCCCGGACTCCTCAAATGTTAAGCTCTAAATAGTGGCTCATTACCCCTTAATTGGGACATATTACATTAGTAATGTTATTTTATTTATGTCGAATTTATTCCATTAGTTGTAATTATACCTCCTAGTCTCCTATATATACCAAGGAGACATTTTCATTTTGAATCATCTTATAATTGAACATTTATGTGGGCATAAGGAGGTTGCCCCCTCAAAGACTCTTATTATCTGAATTTGTCTCTTTTTCAAGGAATTGAGTATTTATTCTGAGGTTTTTCTATGCTATATTGATATTTGGTTCCTAACATATGGTATCAGATCTCAAGGTCTTGGGGTTTCGCTGCTACATCTGAGACACCTTGGAATTTTTGCTATAACTTGTTTTGTACAATGTTTCAAAAGGAACGACTTGGAGGATATTTAGTATACGGATCAAGGTATGTTGGGTTAAAATTTCATCTCCTGGAGCCTTATAATTTTGAAGATACAGCCTGTGCAAGATAGGGTTTAGGAATCATCCTGAACTAAGTCATTGCGGAATTTTCGCTATAAAAAAATTTTTGTAACATTTCAGACCCTGAAATATGGAGGATATTCATAGAAATTACTAGGGTATCTGTGGTAAAAATTTTAGCTTATGGGTCATCTTCAATTTGTAGATACGCCCTGTGGAAGATAGGGTATCTAACTAGTCTCAAGAAGGTGTTCCAGGTAAAACAATCATAACTTCTTCCTAGAGTAACCAAATTGAGTGAGACTGGTTGCATTGGATAGTGGACAGTCTATATTATTTCTGGTATGAGTTTTAGAATTTCATATCAATTATTTTGTGCGGGGCACGCTATACAAGTGAAATCTTCAGGAAAGGCCAAAAATAAGCACATTAAGAACTTCCAATGATTGAATATAAAGGTAACAGATATTCCAGATGAGCACTTGATTGATGTATTCATAGGAACTTTAAGAGATAACATTCAACATGAGGTTTTCCTTTGGGAACCCAAATCATTGGAGAATGCATTTAGGGTGGCAAGAAATGTTGACAGTAAAAATATGGCTATGGCTACAAGAAGGACCAATCCTAACATCTGTAGAGAGAATAATGTTCCTTCTTCGAAAACACCTCAACCTACAAGGTTGACACCTCAACAATTCGAGGAAAGAAAAGAAAAAGGTTTATGATTTAATTTTGATAGCAAGTACAGTAAGGGACATAAGTGTGGTGAGAATAAATTATTCTACATAGATTTTGAAGAGGAAGAAAAACAAGAACAAGAACAAGAACCATCTCAAGATGAAAACCTAGAATCAATTTCATCTGAAGAGTTGACTCCCACGATATCGTGTAATACATTGGCTGGAATTAGCACTCCTCAAACCCTCAAGATCGAAGGATATATCAAAAATAAAAAGGTAACAGTCCTAATTGAATCTGGTAGTACTCATAATTTCATTCACTATAAATTAGCCAAAGATCTCAATTGCTTTGTATATCTAGCACCGGAGTTTCAAGTAATGATTGCAGATGGAGGAACTATCAGTTGCTCAAGAAAATGCAATAAGATCAATCTTACTATGGGGGAATATGTAATGAATAGTCCAATGATTTCTATATCCATGGGTGGTGTTGATGTTGTACTAGGAATCTAATGGTTACAATCATTAGGAACAGTGGATTTTAATTTTCAAGAACTTTTCATGAAATTTTCATTGGAAGGAAAATAAATTGAGTTAAGAGGTATCACAAGGAAACCCGGTAAGGTGATAAGCTCTAATGGCATGAAAAAAATATTGAAAAAGGGGCATCAAGGTGTTATTGCACAACTATGCTCACTAAATGTTCAAACATCTAATCCATCTATTCCTCTAGATCTCCAAGGGATCATTGATAAGCATTCCAAAGTATTTGAAGATATTCCCAAAGGTCTTCCACCCACTTGAAATCATGATCATGATATTCACCTAATTCCCAGAAGTGTTCCTCCTAACATCAGGCCATACAAATACCCTTATGCCCAGAATGGTGAAATCGAGTGTATGGTTGAAGACATGTTAGAGGCTGGCATTATTATACCTAGACAAACTTCTTACTCTGCACCGGTTGTAATGGTGTTCAAGAAAGATGGCTCATGGCGTATGTGTCCAGATTATAGAGAGCTCAACAAGATCACTATTAAAGATAATTTTCCCATTCCCGTCATTGATGAATTGTTATATGAACTACATGGAGCAATCTAAATCACAAAGTTGGATATTCGTTCAGGGTATCATCAGATTAGAATGAAGGAACAAGATATCCCAAAAACAACATTTTGAACTCATGAAGGCCATTATGATATTTTGGTCATGCCTTTTGGCCTTACAAATGCACCTTCCACATTCCAAGGGTTGATGAATTCCATTTTCAAGCCCTTCCTTTGAAAATTTTTGTTAGTATTTTTTTATGATATACTAATCTATAGCGATTCTTGGGAAGATCATGTGCGACATGTTGACAAGGGGCTACAACTACTAGAGAAACAACTATATGCCAAACCATCCAAATGTTTCTTTGGAGTGAAGGAGGTAGAGTATATGGGTCATAATGTATCTCATGAAGGTGTCAAGGTAGACCCTAACAAGATTAAGGCCATGATGGACTGGTCAATTCCTAAAACATTGAATAATCTTAGAGGATTTTTGGGTTTGACAATATGGAAGAATAACAACACCTTTAACGACACTAAATAAGAAGGATGCATTTTCATGGACTCCAGAGGTAACTAAATCTTTTGAACAACTTAAAGAGGTGATGTGAAAAGCTCTTGTCTTGACCACTCCAAACTTCACAAAAACCTTTATTGTGGAATGTGATGCCTCGGGAAATGGAATTGGTGTTGTCCTAATGCAAGAAGGAAGGCCCCTGGCTTTTGAAAGTCGACCACTGAAGGAAAAGGACTTACACAAACCCATTTATGAGAAGGAAATGATGGAAATACTACATGCATTGAAGAAATGGTGCCCTTACCTAATAGGTAGTCACTTCAAGGTCAAAAAAGATCATGATAGTCTTAAATACTTCTTGGAACAAAGACTATCTTCAGAAGAACAACAAAAATGGGTAACCAAGATATTGGGTTATGATTTTGAAATCATCTATAAAAAATGGAAGCAAAATGTTGTGGTAGATGCACTCTCAAGGAAGGATGAAGATGTTGTGGCCTTTCTCTGTTCAATCTTGATCATCCAACCCGATTTGATAATAGAAGCAAAGGAGGAATGGAAGAATGACGAAAAAGTGTGGACTCTCATTCAAAGGTTGCAGCAGGATTCCAGTACATCAGATACATTTACATGGAAAAATGATTCACTATGGTACAAAGATCGCTTATATTTATGTAAGAAATCCAAAATCAAACAAAAGGTATTATTGGAATTGCACACCTCTCAGGTAGGAGGCCACTCGGGATTTTTAAAAACCTACCATAGGGTCATGAAGGAATTTTTTTGGGATGGCTTTAAAACTGATGTTCAAAGGTTTGTGGAAGAATGTTTGGTTTGCCAACAAAATAAGGTGGAAACAATTAACACCCTAGGTCTTTTACAACCATTAGCCATCCCAATTCAGCGCTAGCAGGAGGTTTCCATGGATTTCATCACAGGGTTACCGAAGTCTGAAGGAAAGAGTGTCATCATGGTGATTGTTGATAGGCTGACGAAGTACACACACTTTTGCGCACTCTCTCATCCCTTCAAAGCTAGAACAGTTTCCACTGCATTCATGGAGATAGTTCAAAATCTACATGGCAGCCCAAAGATTATTGTAAGTGACAGAGATCCCATCTACATTGGACATTTTTGGATAGAATTATTTTCTTGTTTGGGTACTCAATTGGCTCATAGCTCATCCTATCATCCTCAATCTGATGGACAAACTGAGATAGTGAACAAATGTCTGGAAGGATACATTTGTTGCTTTGTCTCTGATAAACAAACACAATGGTTGAAATGGTTACCCTTGGCAGAATGGTGGTATAACACTTCCTTTCATGATGCAACAAAAATGACACCATTTATGGAACTCTATGGATACCACCCTCCTTCCATAACTTCTTGTCTAAAAGAAAAATCTAAGGTTCAAGCAGTGGGAGATCACATCGAGCATCAACAACAAGTTCTCCAAATATTAAAGGACAACCTAACCATGGCACAGAATCGCATGAAAGAACAAGCAGATCAACATCGTAGTGAACGAAGTTTTGAAGTAGGGGATTGGGTGTTTTTAAGACTACAACCATACAAACAAATGTCCCTCAAGCAAGCCAACAAGGATAATAAATTATCACCAAAGTACTATGGCCATTATAAGGTGTTTCAAAAGATTGGTACTATGGAATACAAGTTGGATTTGCCTGCATCTTCAGGAGTACACCCAATTTTCCATGTTTCATGCTTAAAGAAGGTTATAGGGGACAAGATCCCAGTTCAAACCATAATTCCAGAACTTGACAAGGAAGGAAAAATCATATTGGAGCCTGAAGCCATCGCTGACACAAGAATTCTCCAGCTGAGGAATAGATCCATTTCAAAGTATCTCATTAAATGGAGGAAACTACCAGTTGAAGATTCCACTTGGGAAGATGAGTCTTTTTTACAGAAGAATCCATATTTACTCAAGCGTTGCGGACAACACTTGTCTCAAGGGGAGGGAGCATGTTAAGCCCTAAATAGTGGCTCATTACCCCTTAATTGGGGCATATTACATTAGTAATGTTATTTTATTTATGTTAGCTTTATTCCATTAGTTGTAATTATATCTCTTAGTCTTCTATATATACCAAGGAGACATTTTCATTTTGAATCATCTTGTAATTGAACATTTATGTGGGAAAAAGGAGGTTGCCCCCTCAAAGAGGCTTATTATATGAATTTGTCTCTTTTTCAAGGCGTTGAGTACTTATTCGGATGTTTTTCTATGCTATATTGATATTTGGTTCCTAACATCGAACTCGCAAGCTTCACTCCACCTGCGATGAGACCGTCTGACCACCCCGCCTTTCCATACTTAGTCGATTCTTTACCTCCTATTGTCACAGATTTGTGGGTTCACAGACTTCCGGGTTCACAAAATTTTCAAAGAATTTATCACTCTTGTCCATCCCCACCACCTTTGTGCCCTTCCCAATGCACATTAATTATGCTTTTATTAGTGACAACTCACCATACAGGTTCGAAAAGATTGGCATTAATAAGCAAAAATATGGAAGACATCTCCCATTAAAATGCATTAAACCAAGATTTATGGGACACAATTAATGTCGCAGGTTGCAATTGTTGGGTATGTGTTATATTATTTGCATGTGTGTGTGTGTGGGGGTGCATTAGATACGACAACTGCATCTGACGATCCCTTCACCTAGCGACTTCGTTGGGCGGTTTTTTGCTATTTTTAGCGGATTTTTCTATTTTTAGCGGATTTGTAAATTAATCCCGGATTAAGGGATTAGGGTTTTGGTATCTACGGAATACCTAAAAACATTGTATATATTGTATGGTGAATTGTGAAATTCGATATAATGAAAATAAGAAAGGTTTTCCCGGTTGAGGGTTTCCGGTAAAAATATCTGTGTACTCTGTGTATGAGCCATTGATTAATTTCTGTATTGCTTAAGAATCTATATGCATTGCTTTATTTCGTAGGTTTAAAACTTACATGTGGTATCAGAGCACGTTTTTGGCTTCAGAGGGATGCCTTTGTTTCTTAGGGTTTGGCTCAGTCTTTATAGATCAAGTTTATCTTGGGTCTGTGATAAACTTGGGTTTAGTGGGAGCTTTTGCAGTGGAGATTCGAGTAAAGTAAGAGGAATGGCGAGCTCATCTAGAATCGAGATAGAGAAGTTGAACGGTAAAAACTTTGAGCTATGGAAGCTCAAGATGGAGGACCTTCTTGTAGACAAAGAACAATGGATTGTTGTGGATCCTGGTACACAGCCTACTAGTACACCATCTACAAGCACAAAGGCTATTGGTACACAACCTACCAGTACACAAACTACTAGTACACCAGTTACTAGTATGTCGAAGGAAGATTGGGACAAGTTGGACAGAAGAGCAAGGAGTACCATTTGACTCTGCCTGGCAGATTCAGTGTTGTTGAATGTCTCGGGAGAATCTACAGCCAAGGAACTATGGGATAAGTTAGGGAATTTGTATCAATCAAAGTCCCTGGTAAGAAAGTTGTTTCTTCGAAAGAAGTTGTATCATCTTAGGATGGAAGATGAAGATTCTGTGACAGAACATCTAAATTCCTTTAATACTCTGGTAAGTCAACTTGGATCTATTAATATTACGATTGCAGAAGAAGATAAGTGTATTACTTTGTTATGTTCTTTGGTAGACTCTTGTGATAATCTGGTTGTAGCAATAGGTAGTACCACTCAATCTACATTGAAGTATGAGGATGTAGTTGCATCCTTGTTATCTGAAGAGATGTGGCGACAAAACATGGATGGTCACAGCACAGATGCTTTATTTGTAAGAGGGTGTACCCAAGACAGGAACCCTGGTAAGCCTTTGGGATGGAGATCTAAATCTATAGGTAGATCTAAGTCCCCAGGAAAATCTTTGAGGAAATGTTGGAAGTGTGGTAAAATAGGGCATTATAAGAAATATTGCAAGTCTAAGAAGGTTGAAAAACCAAAGGGATCTAATAGTACCTCTTCCACGGAGGTGAAAACTTCCACTGAAGACGGAGGTGATGTTTACCTAGCATCTACAAGTACACATGCAGACCATGGTGTATGGATGATAGACTCAAGTGCATCATACCATATGACTCCTCACAGGGAGTGGTTCACTGAATATGAAAAACATGATGGTGGTGATGTATTCCTAGGAGACGACTCGACAGCAAAAATCTTGGGACGTGGAAGGGTTAAGTTGTTGCTAAATGATGGAAGGATTAGAACTCTTCCCGGGGTTCTACACATTCCAAAACTAGCCAGGAGCCTCATATCTGTAAGCAAGTTGAGTGATGCAGGAGTGAAAACTGTATTTGAAAAGGACACTTGCAAGATGGTACGAGGAGAAATGGTGTTGATGAGGGGAGTTCGTTGTGGAATGTTTTACAAGTTGTTGGGAAGAACTTATACTAATGGGTGTAACAGTTCTGTTGTCCTTGAGCAGAAAAATGAAGGAGATAAGACCAATACTGTCCTAGAAAAGAAGACCATGCTGTGGCATCAAAGACTGGGGCATATTGGAGAAAAGGGCCTTCGAACACTACACGGTAAAGGTATGATTGAAGGTATGTCTAATTTCACTCTGGATTTTGATTTCTGAGAAAATTTCATATATGGTAAACAGAATCGAGTAAGACTCCCATCTGGTGCTACAAGAGCAAAGGGGATCTTAGAGTTGATACACGGTGATGTGTTTGGACGTGTTCCTGTTCCATCCCTTGGTAAATCTATGTATTATGTTTCATTCATAGATGATTTTTCAAGGAACACATGGATTTATTTTCTTAGAAAGAAATATGAGGTATTTGATAAATTTAAAGAGTTTAAGGCTCTGGTAGAAAATTAGACAGAGAAGAAAATAAA
>ML787602.1:487845-498036 GCA_009831015.1 Picea engelmannii | reverse complement strand
ATCCTTGGATTGGGATTTGTAAGAAGCAGGGATGATCACTGTGTATATTCCAAGCAGGTTGGTAATCACTTCATTTATGTAGTGTTGTATGTTGATGACATGTTGTTGGTAGGAAATAACATGGATGTTATCAAGGAGGTGAATCGAAGCTATCCTCCAAATTTGACATGAAGGATCTCAGTGCTGCTAACTTCATTCTGGGAATGGAGATTAAAAGAGATCATGCAAACAGTAAACTCTGGTTGAATCAAAGAAAATATGTTGAAACGATATTGCAGAGGTTTAATATGCATGGAAGTAAACCAGTAAAGGTTCCTATTCCTATAGGTGTAAAGTTATCTATAGATCAGTGTCCCAAGACACATGAAGAAGAAGAGGACATGTCCCATGTTCCATATGCCAGTGCAGTTGGCAGTTTAATGTATGCAATGGTTTGTACTAGACCGGACATTGCACATGCAGTGGGAGTTTTGAGCAGGTATATGTCAAAACCAGGGAAGGAGCATTGGACAACAGTAAAGAGGGTCTTCAGGTATCTTCATGGCACCACCAGTTATGGATTGTTCTACCAAGGAAGACCGGGATTGGACAGAGTGATGGACATACATGGATTTGTTGATGCAGTGTGGGCTGGAGATTTGGATCGCAGAAGATCTACAAGTGGGTATGTGTTTAACCTTTTTGGAGGAGTAATCAGTTGGATGAGCAAAAGACAGGCTGTAGTGGCACTATCAACTATAGAAGTTGAATACATGGCAGCCACTCATGCAATCAAGGAAGAAGTATGGTTACAAATATTTTGTTCAAGTATTGGGTTGGTACAACAAGCAGTGAGATTAGACTGTGACAGTCAGAGTGCAATATTCCTGGCAAAGAACCCAGCTTATCATTCGAAGACAAAGCAAATTGATGTTCAGTATCACTTTGTGAGAGACATGGTTGAGGAAAAGAAGGTGTTGTTGGAAAAGGTTGACACTTTGAAGAATGTTGTAGATTCATTGACAAAGTCTGTGAGCACAGAAAAGTTTTCCTGGTGTAGAGTAACAATGGCCATTGTTGCCCTGAATTGTTGACTATATAATCCCCTGGACCCCTGGATGCAAAGAAAACAACAAGTGGGAGAATGTTGGGTATGTGTTATATTCTTTGCATGTGCGTGTGTGTGGGTGTGTCAGATACGACAACTGTGTCTAACGATCCCTTCACCTAGCGACTTCGTTGGGCGGTTTTTTGCTATTTTTAGTGGATTTGTAAATTAATCCCAGATTAAGGGATTAGGGTTTTGGTATCTACGGAATACCTAAAAACATTGTATATTGTATGGAAAATGGTGAAATTCGATATAATGAAAATAAGAAAGGTTTTCTCGATTGAGGGTTTCCGGTAAAAATCTTTGTGTACTCTGTGTATGAGCCATTGATTAATTTATGTATTGCTTAAGAATCTATATGCATTTCTTTACTTCGCAGGTTTAAAACTTACAGCAATACAAACAAATCTTCATCAAAGCATTAGATTTTCTCATAGGTACCCCATGTGCACCCACTCACCTGAAATGACCGATAGTTCGATCTACCAAATCAACCTCCCTATTATCGAATTGGCAAAGGTGAATATTATGGAATCTGAAAAGAAAAAAATTGTGTGGATCTTGAATTGGCAAAAAAAATTTGGTTATTTTAGTTTTTTTAAGGCATTATCACAGTAAGAATGCAACATTATGCTCGACCATTGTTATCTGCAAAGGTGTTGACATCATGTCCCTATTTAATATTGTGCATATATTACAACTTGTCATATTTGAGAATATGCTTGCATGTAAAAATGTTAAGTCATATATTTTGTCTATTGCTTATGGGTTTGAGAAAAAATTGCGAGCCAAAAACACCCTTCAAATTGGAACATGGTTTATGTTTGGGCCACAAAAATACTATTAAAATAAAATAATATGAATAATATTGAAATAAATATAAACAAATTCTCTTTAAACTTGAACATGAGTTTCTCAAGCTCCAAGTATATTCCATAACTGAGAATGTTTTTCCCATAGTTAATGTGTTTCTATCGCTTGATAATTATCAAACTAAGCGTTGTTGTGTGAGGGATAAAGTTATTTTCTCCCTTTCTTTTCCCTCTTCTATACTTACCCATTTTTCCCTTTCTTTTCCCTCTTTTATACTTACCTGTTTTCCCCTTTTCTTCTTCCCCTCTATTATCCCTTTTTGGTTCTATACTTAGTCACATTTCTATGATCGTGGGTTCTTGGGTTGGCGGACTGACAGATCCTCATCTCCATCCATATCCTCACATCATGAGTCCGATCGACCACTGTTCCTTTCCATACTTAGCCAATTTTATGACCGCGGGTTCCCGGGCTGGTGCTATCGAACTCTCATGGCCTGTGTTTCGTGATATATATCTTGCACCCAAAACTTTTGTGATCTGCAATTTGACCCCAGACTCCTCGAACTCACAAGCTTCACTCTACGTATGATGAGCGTTTCTGACGTCCCTGTCTTTCCATACTTAGTCGATTCTTCACCTCTTGTTGTTACAGATTCGCGGGTTCGCGTACTCCCAGGTTCACAAAATTTTCAAAGAATTCATCGCTCTTGTCCATCCCCTGCCACCTTCACATCCTTCCCAATGAAAATCAATTATGCTTTTGTTAGCGACAACTCACCACACAGGTTCAAAAATATTGGCATTAATAAGAGAAAAGATCGAGGACATCTCCCATTAAAACACATTAAACCAAGATTTACGGGAGATTATATTATCATCCTCCAACATTCATTTTAAATACTATCAGGACACAATTACTATCATGGGTTGCAATACAAACAAATCTTCATCAAAGCATTAGTTTTTCTCGCAGGCACCCTAGATGCACCCCAGTCACCTGAACTAACCGATAATTCGATCTACCAAATCAACCTCCCTATTATCGAATTGGCAAAGGTGAATATTATGGGATCTAAATTGTTTTTTGTGTGGATCTTGAATTGGGAAAAATTGTTGGTTATTTTAGTATTTTTAAGGCATTATACCCCTCCTTTCCATACTTAGTCGATTCTTCACCTCCTGTTGTCAGAGATTCATAGGTTCTCGGACTCTCAGGTTCACAAAATTTTCAAATCATTTTTTGCTCTCGTCCATCCCTGCCACCTTCGCACCTTTCCCAATGCATTAATCATTTTTTTATTAGTGACAACTCACCACACAGGTTTGAAAGGATTGGTATTAATAAGAGAAAATATCGAGGACATCTCCCATTAAAACACATTAAACCAAGATTTACAGGAGATTATATTATCATCCTTCAGCATTCATTTTAAACACTATCAGGAGAAAAGGAATGTTCTCATCACCTTATGGCTGCATCTCAACAACATTTTTGTGGAGATACGTTGAATATTTTTGGGCGCGAGGACCAAATTTTTCAGTAGTCCAAATCTTATTACTACTACTCATTAACTTCTGCCCAGAAGGAAGTTATATGGATGTCTAGAATTTCACAAGCAGGTTGTGTCCCCAAAGTTTTTGACTGTAAGGAGTTGGTCACCTGGTGCACCAAGAATTATATTTTGAACCAATGGATTATCCAGTTGCGGTACCATTCCCAAGTCTCCCTATCACCTCAAGTATTTTGAAAGATGTTAATACTTCCCGAGCCAATACTTACTTTCAAGGGCAAGGATTACATGGAGTTCCTAAAGAAGAACTATAATGGATTGGACATCTTACCAGAATTCTTAGAGGACCTAGCGGTCATCACCGAGGACATCACTGGATTAGAGGTTAATACATTCAAAAACCCTTTCTGGGAAATTGCATGGATTTTCACGAGGATAATGGGACAATAAAGTACAACTAGAAACTCTCGGATGATTCTGTATATTTTATATTTTACGGTGAAGGAACAAGCCATATTTGATTGGGGCAAGTTGATTTCCATTGAAATATCTTCACAATGATCACAATACAAAAGGAAGAAGAAATTATTTATGTCATATTATTTAATTTTTGCGATAGTGCATTGTCGTCCATTCCCCATATTATCTTTGTGTAAGAAGGTAAACTGTGAATTTGACCCAGTAACCTTCTGGTATCAGACATTATGGAGACACAAGGCCTCCCAACATTTTTATGAAGTCTTTAATGATTTTGTCTCATTTTTAAAGGGTTTATATTTGGAAAGGATTTTCCCCGGATGTCTTACCAGGACAACAAGTTCCTAGATAGGAAGGGAACACTGGAACAAATGGAGAACTATAATGTTATAAGGATTTCTGGATCCAAAGAAAATCCTTCCTCCCTTCCATGTCACATATTTGATACAATGTTTGTTGTTGAGATAGCAAGGCAGTAGACCTACTGGTTGCATTTTTTCCATGAAAAGAGAAAAAAACAATTCATGCCTCTCCCTTGGAAAGTTGGGGATTTCATGTTCAGGAATATGAACAAGATTGATGAATTCACAGACCACTTCCACAACCACAATTTGAAATATGCTGAAAAAGTAAAAGGGTTCGACCCTAATGATATTTTTGTAGAAAACCTATTGGTTGTCGATTTCAACAATTCTTTCATTAATGCTATCCTGAATGAAGATGAAGACAACACCTCAGGCAGTCCTACTCATGACACTGGTGACATGGAGACAATACTGAACACCAATGAGTTGTACAAGCAGAGACGAAAAGGTCCGAGTGAGAAAATTTCCCCATCCTCGATTACCACCCAAGACTACAACATCTCGGAGTAGTGCTCTAATGGCCTACCCAAGTAAGAAAGTCACACACAGTTCTTCAGGAGGAGGAGGAGATAAGAACCCTCCCTTCGGAAAAATTGAAAGTTCTCATAAACTTCCCATGAGAAAGAAACAAAAAAACATCGTGCAAGAAGAGGAGGGACCGAGGGGAGAAAGTCATATCCATGATCTCTCCCTCAAAGATATGGAACTAGAAATTGACATTGAGAAAGTGTTCCCCAACGATGACCAACTAGAGAGAACTACTCCCTAGAACCCTCAGATGGAAATAATTTGGACCGAGACCTTCGACGAAGAAGATTCTTTTGTATTTCAGAGCGCTTTTTTTGACAGCGAATCCAAAAAATTGATTATTGAAAAAAGAGATGTAAAGAATAATAAGGGGAAATCTTATTCAGAGATTAACCTACAGAACATGTGGCCTTCCCAGATATCCCAGATACATCGAGCAACTGGAGATTCACTAGACAACTCTATTGATGGCCTTGAAGCGAAGAATGTCAGGTTAAAGGAGCGAATCAAAGAATTGGAGGGAGCTCTGATGCCCCTTCCAATGTTGGCTTGTCCTTTAGCAATGATCAGGCCTACCACACCCGCGGAAAAGTTAAAATGATCAACAAGTCTTCTCACATAAAGAGAAGAATGGAATTAATAACACAGGCTTGGGAAATTTCAAAGAGTATGGTCTCTTTTGGAACAAGAGTGCATGCTTTTCATGAATATCTGCAAGCAGATTTGAAAAATGAGTAAGGTTTCTACCTCGATGCAGTTGTACCATTTGGTGTTAAATTTACTAGTATGAGGGAATTGAGAAGAAGAGAGGAGGATCCCCCTTCCCCAGATTGAATAAACCAACTAAACGCATGCTGAAAAGAAAAGGTAAAAAACTTGAATGGTATCATTCCAGCATATAGCCAGGCCATATCTAGAAGAGATAAACTATTCAAGAAGGTAAATGAGATAGATCTAGTTGGCAGCACCAATGAATTCCAAGACTCGAAATTGATATTCAACTAATTTTTCTTAACCAAGCAAGCATTTGATGAACAAGTTGAGATCTTTAAAGGGTTTCCATTTGAAAATTTCTAGAGCATTCTTGAATATGGTGAAGATGACGTGCAAAACTGGCTAGTTGATTATTCGATTAAAAACCAAGATATTGAAGAAGCATTGTGCAACATCTCTATTGATCTAAGGGACTTGGAAAGTGAACTCTTCAATATAAAAATACAACATGAAATCAATGTGGCGTCCATGAGGAGCTACATCGACGAGTGGTTCAAAAAGGCTTTCGACAAGCTTAACAATGAAGGGCAAAGGATGGTTGAGACGATTCCCATAACCGCCAAGGAAATTCATAAAAGGACATCAATGAGAAAATGACAAGGCATGAGATACCATCATAGTAAGTTCATATTGATCACATTATTTTTTCTTTATCAATCTCTTCATTCAGTTACTCTACCTCTTTAAATAGAAAGGTTTAACCGAGGACTGACAATTTTCTCCTGCTTCTTGCCAGGTCTTGTTGTTTTCCACCACCCACTTTCTTCTTTATACAAGCTTCATTCTTATACATATTTTCTTTATGGTCCGTGGGAGCCCCAATCCCTTTCATTATGACAAACATATTTAAATTTCATAGAATATGTACTGAATTATATATTTTTTTAGAAATTCCAAGAGAGTTATTTTCGAAATAATCTCCACTGTATTTTGTAACCCAGTTTATCTGAATATAAAATATTTGAGATTGTTGTATCATTATCTTGTGCATGTGGATCATTTTCTTTTAATTTTTATGTGATCAGATATCATTAGCCTTACTATGATGGATGTGAGAAAGTTCTATTTATTTACTTTACATATACGAATGTGTGCATCTCATAGTCCATTCACAGGAATACTCTTTTTACAAGAAAATTAAAAAGAATTTTCCATTTTTTGTTATATCTATTTTACTTTCATTTGAGGGACTTCTTTAAAGGTCCAACATTTTACAAATTTATGGTGTTCTACAATGTTTAACATTGTTTGATTGAATTTTTCTAATCTTAAAAAAAGTTTAAATCATTTTCGTGATTACATATTAGTTAACATGTTGAGTGCAAATTTATAGTGTTTTCCAATGTTTAATATTGTTTTATTGAATTTTGTATTTTTTTTTTTAAATAAATCATTTTCATGTACATCTATTGATAGATGAATTGAACCTCTTTCTACAAGAATTTAAGAGGATCTTTGATCCATAATTAAAAATGCACGATTAGGTTTTTTTCCCTGCCCAATACTTCCATTTAAATAAAATCTACTCTATTACGGCATCTGCAACTTTCGCTCCTTACATTTTACATGCAAGAATAATTTGTAATAGGGTATTAGATTAAAATATAAAATTTTGTTGAGCATGTTTCCAACAGATTTTAACACATGTGTGACTTTATAAATGACATAGTTTTGTGGCCACCAGCCCTCTAACAAAGACAACAAATCAGTGGACATATACAACATGAAAACTTAGTTTATTATTTAGCAGGAATTAAGTTGCCATACAACACTTGTTATCATAATGTGTATTAAAAATTATAATAATATATAATATTATTATGAATAGATAAATGCATGAAAAAATATATATTTAATTTTAAAAAAAGTGATTACCTTTTATATTTTTCACTTTTCCTTTATTTTTTATTTTCATTTTCCTATCTATATTTTACACATATATTAAAAATAAAATCATTACATTTTACAATTTTCCTTTTCATCTTTTACTTCTTAGTTTGCACATGTTTTAAGTATATTGAGTATTGTGCACAATGGAGTGACATATGGTTCCGATGTTTGGGATCTATATAGATTTTGAGAGAAATGTTCTTGGTTGAGAATGAAGTGAAAAATCAACCCATTCTCCTCAATAATTTCTCGTCCGATCTAGACGTTTTTTCTCAATAATTTCTCTTCGGATCTCGACGCTTTAGTATTTGATTAATCTGTTTTAAACTTGAACCATAGATTAATTTTTCTTACTTTCATAAATTAATGAGTTACACTTTAAAGCGATATGTGTATTTATATTTTAATTCGTTGATAAAATTAAATGAATATTATTAGAATAATAAAATTCATTTTCTGAAATGAATATTTTTTAAAATAAATATTAGCATTTTAAAAGAAAATGACAATTTTCTTTATTCTTATGGAAAATTCCAAATTACAAGTAAAATGGAACAAATTATATAAGCTTTAATAGTAAAATGCATGTTGTTTTATAATCTCTAAACATCATATAAATTTATGACATAATACATAATTGTTGTATATAAATTTAATTATTATTTATCAATTATTGATAAGCAATAAAATTGAGATATATAATTCATGGAAGAAAACATTTTTAAAAGTTATGTTGATGCTTGCGACCTTTGGGATAATGGAAACTACAATAGCATTGAACATTGCAACTACCACAACATTATGTTTCTCAAGGGAGCCACCATATTCTTCTTCTTATGATATTCAAGGGGAATATGATCATCTCTATGACCCCAGACCCGTTGGAAGTATTTCTCTTTAGTCTTATGATTTTGTATTGATAGCCTTGAACTTTGGAGGATTTAGTGTATAAATTGACATCACGTAGGGATAAAAGGGGCATGGAGGCATGTTTGTCCTTTATAAAGGCTTTTGCATTAGATCCAAAAGGATCATTATCCAAATAAACAATTGAAAACTCATAGAAGATATGCTCATGGAAGAGTGTTTCCTATAAACAACACAATGAAAGAGTCATTGCAGTAATCCTTTATGGATTACATTACATTTGGAAGGTACTATCTTCCCATTTCTTCACACCCTCTCCTTACTATGAACTTTGCATCTTTCAAAGAAAATTTTGATAGGAAGAATTCCACTAGAATTTGGGCATCTTAAAGTGCTCCAAATACTTGATCTCATCTTAAAGTGTTCCAAATACTTGATCTCAACATTAATATGTTTTGGGGTTCTAATACAAAAGTGTTTTGTAATTGTACACACCTTCAGCAGATCATTCTTTCAAAAAACATCTTGACAAGGACATTTATTTCAAAAATTCTTTGAGAAAATCCACCTCTCCAAGTATTGGACATTTATTTTAACAATCTCATTGGTTACATCCCTTCAACTCTAGGAAATTGTACCGAGTTAAGTATCGATTTTTCCATAAACAACTTGAGTGGAATAATTCTAGTTGAATTGGGTTTGCTCAAGAACTTAGATTCCTTCTATCTACTATATTCCAACAATTTGAACTAAAATTCCTCTATCTCTGGGAAACCACTCTTCTCTTTTTTTTATTATCTCTTGCTTCAGACATGCTAATTGGTAGTATCCTTGAATCCATTACAAAATTAGGTAAGTTGGCCCTTCTAATTTTTTATTCAAATGTGTTAATGGGAAGCATACCTAAGGGAATTGGCATTTTGACCAAGCTTGAAAGCCTTTATCTTCGTATCAATAATCTCAAGAGTAACAAAAAATGTGTTAGTATAAGGTTGTTAAGTTTGTTCCCAAAAAAGTCACACACAAATATTCTCATGTCTTGTTAATCGCTAGATATTGAGTTATTACATTTATATTGTTTTTTTCCATGAAAAAAAAGCGTAATTTTATTCATCTGAAGAGAACCAAATTACATTTTGTAGGCTCCTTAAGCACAACCCAACTATGGGTAAAGTGATCAGAAAATAGAATCTCAAAGGGGCATTGAAGTTGGATAATAAGCCACAAAGAAATATACAATAAATGAGTTTGGAAGACAACTAATGAAGAACAAGAAACCCCTCCATGAAAGGCACGCTGCGAAAACAATCCCAAAGAAAACCCCAGATGTCGGAAGGACCAGGTCAAAGAAGTAAGAAGTTATCACATCAATAGAACCAGAAGGCAACAACACCATGGATGATTCCTTCCTACGAAAACCATAAAAAGAGAAAACAAAAAGTTGCATGCCCTCAAAAAGGACCTCAAAGTGTCAATGCATCAACATGGAATGCCCCTAGAAAGGACCTCAAAACTCTAGCTAGACCCCTCATCAGATATGAGGAAGAGAGAGTCACTAGCACCCTCCAAAAGGACCCATATCTGATCATACATCAAACCTTGAACAAACCAACATAACCAGATAGAGGAACCGCAAACATGAATGGGAAAACCCCAAAAACCTTGTCAAGAGAAAACTTCATTGAAATCCTCCAAAGAAAAACTAGAAGCGGGATGGACCAAGTCAGAGCGTGATCTGGATTATTTTCGGCACGAAATGAGAGCAGAGATATAATAAAGAAATGCACAGAGATATCGCGTATATCCAGTAATATAACAGAAATATATCAGAGATGCAACCATAAACACAGAGATACAGTAATACACGATTTCTA
>ML787602.1:402197-437326 GCA_009831015.1 Picea engelmannii | reverse complement strand
TGACCTAGAAATGGGTTAAGTGACCTAAAAGAAGAAATCATTATTTAAATGATAAAGTAAGGTGACAAAGTCAAGGTGGATTATTTAAATAATAAAGAGAAGTGAAAAAAATCAAGAAATGATAAAGTAAGATGAGAAAATCACGAAGGAATATTTAAATGATAAAATATTGGAGATATTTCTATTTATGGAAAGTGGTTAACCCTAAAATAAGGAAAATAGGTTAAGTGACCTAGAAATGGGTTAAGTGACCTAAAAATGGGTTAAGTGACCTAGACAATGAAAGTATAAATAAGATAGCAATGGTCTCTTGTAGATTATCCTTTTTGTGGATCAATGGAGAGCTTCTTGTGATAATATCTTTTGGACTATTGATGGAGAGCTTCTTGTGAGAGCTTCTTGAGAATTTTTGATGTGGAACACTTGAGCATATTGAATATATATAGGTGACTCAGGTAACCAAGGATATATAAGCCAAATTGCAGAAGGAAGGTGAAGAAAAGAGGGCCGGAATTGAAGGGAGGATAAATTCTTTTGATGATGCTTTTTAAAGTATGTTATTTACAGGTCATCTCACCATTTTCGCTATAAACTTTTTTTCTATAATGATTCAAACTGTGAAATTTATATTCCATTGAGAAAACATACCCAAGCATCTGTGGTAAAAAATTCAGCATTTGGGTCGTTGTATTTTGGTAGTTACACTCCATGGAAAATAGGGTTTGTGGCTAGTCCTGAAACTAGTCAAAAACAGGTGTTTCGGGTAAAAACGTCATAAGTTCTTCATAACAGATCCAAATTTAGTGAGACCAAATGTGTTTGTTAGGGTACAGGATTTAGTATGTTTTTTAATAGTTTCATATCAATTCAACAGATATTTTTTGTGGTCCACGCTCTACAAGGTCGTTCTCTAGAATAAGCCAGAATTCAGCAAGGTATGTCATTTTTTCTATAACACCTTTTCTAAGAGGTTCCAAGTACTGCCACCTAGAGGAATTGCATAAAACACACTGAAGAACATTCTATATCAGTTTCATATATTTATTCATTACAGGTACAAATTTATGATTATTTCAAGTTGGGGTTGTTGACTAATCCAAAACTAGTCATGGTTGAGACAAGCAGTTGATGAGTTGGAACATACATGAGGTGTATAGTTGATGATGTTGGTACATATTGATCAGTAATTGTTGATGATTATTTGACACATGATTTGTATATACTTGGTACATGGTTGGATGCACTTGTTTATGGTACAGGTTGATTACAGGTTGTTTGGTACAGGTTGGTGCATGGTTGATGCACTTGTTTATGTTGAGAGATTGATATATATTGAGGATTGTTGCCTCATATCAGTTGGTGCTGAGAATGTAAGTTGATTTTTTCATATAGAGTTGGTGCTCTTGTAGATTTGTACTCTATTCATTTGTTGTTGAAAAACCCCCTGATTGAAGTCCATAACAAAAAGAAAAATTGTACATACATCTTGTGTTCTTTGTGTTCCTTGTGGAGATGATTTGTTGATGATATGTTGTTGATATGTATTCACATCTAACTGATTATAAATGACAACAATGAGTAATGAGCAAATGTTGAATGTTGAATGTTAAGTAAGGAGTTTTGTGTGTAAGAGGGAAGTCTTGGGAAAAAGATCCCCACACTTATTCACCCCCCCCTCTAAGTGTGGTAGGTGTGTCCAACAACAATCACATCATCCAATTCCGATGGTAATCACCTAAAAAAGTATAAACGTTCTATGTTTTTACTCTTTTTTGGGAGTCTTTTCGGACAAGTTTCATTAAAAAACTAGCCAAAATTTTAGAAAAATAGTTGGAATGGCAGGTTTCAGTGGTTTAACATACATATTTCGAGTGCCATGGGGGTTTTTTAGGATGTTGAATCAATTTATGTATTCAAAAATATGATTTGAGCACTGTAAAATTGTGATTTTACCAGCAATCACATTGTCGGATTCTGATGGTAATCATCGTAAAAAGTCAAAATGTAGAATGTTTAGACTATGCGTTTTTCCAAAAGACATAGTCTAAATGTTCTATGTTTTTACTCTTTTTCGAGAGTCTTTTCTAACAATTTTCATTCAAACACTGACCATAAATTTAGAAAATTAGTTGGAATGGTAGATTTTAGTGGTTAAACATACATATTTTGGGTGCCCTAGGGGTTTTTGAGGTTGCTAAATCAATTTATGCATTCAGATATATGATTTGAGCACTGTTAAATAGTGATTTTTCCAACAATCGTGTTGTCGGATTTCAATGATAGTCGTTGAAAAAAGTACAAACATAGAATGTTTATACTACGCCTTTTCTAAAACATATAGCCTAAACATTCTACATTTTTACTCTTTTCGAGAATCGTTTCCGACAAGTTTCATTCAAAAACCAGCCATAAATTTAGAAAAATAGTTGGAATGTGTAATGTCCCTCAGGAAAAATTAGGGTTTAGAGTAGATTATCTTATTATGTTGGTGTATTTTTAAATACTTTACAATTGTAGAATTCCTTCGACAACCACAACAATTTTTATTGATCACCAAACATTAAGCAATGTCCACTAGGAGAAATTAATAATATTGTATTTCTCATTTCACATACAAACGGATCATTATCTTATTCCCACCAATTCTCTACGTAATTTTATTAACAACAATGTGTATTCATGTAAAAACAACTTTCATGTGCTAGAGAACAGGGGGTTTGACAACCATAGAAATAATAGAACCTTAAAGATTGTTGTAGCAGCTTCAACTCACATATGAAACACAACAAATAATTTATTAAAACCTAGAGGATTAGTTGTTGAATTTATCTATTTTTTTTCTATGTTTTTAAGATTGTTGAAACACTTCTAAAGGTAGAATTATCCCTCCATCTCCACTGCTTGTGCCCCAACGATCCCTTTGGACTCCCCTCTAGCTTCAGTACTGTCTAAAACACCTACCAACCACCAACCAAACCTTGGCCCTGCTCAATATCCTTGTAGAAACCCTCATCTGTGTACAAATAGGGGTTTGGCCCTACAAACCAAGCTCTTACTCCTTGCAGAAGGGTTCATCCTGCCTCAAAGTGTTGATATCTAGCAAGGGAAGGGTTCGGCCCCACTCAAACCTCCCCTAAATGAGATCTGTCTCCTCCTAAACCTCCTGGTTGCACTCCAACAAGCTTGACCTCCACAAACCCTCAAGAAATCCTCACAATGTGCCCTCTCTTGGCTTAGAACAGATAAGTAATGGAACCTGAAGAAGATATTAGTAGACAATTTAGGAAGATTGATCTAAGGTTGGGATAGGGTGAGCACAAGGCACCACAGAACCCCAACATAACTCAAAGGTTTTACCAAACCATCCAAAACCCTAAGGAAACAACCTCTAAAGGCATAAACAAGATGCTCAAATACGAAATAAGATGATCAAGAATGTGTCTCCCCTCCTCCTTATATACTTTTTGTCCTTTGCTTGTCCCCTTCTCTTGTTTTTCCACTTGGAACTTTAAGTGATGTGTTCTTTAAGAAGGGTGACATAAAGTCACTTTACCCCCTTTTTATCCTTCTTTTTACCCAATGTCACTTTAAAATTCAAACGTTGCCTTCCTGGGTGGCTTTATTCAACCCCACGACTCACTTTCTTTGGGGATATAGCCTATGGGGATCCCCCTCAGACTAATATGCCCTCCCACTAATGAGGTCAAAAGGGAGGGGACAAGACAATCCTCTCTTCCCAAGATTGTTTTTCCTCAAGCAACCGCAAACCAGGATGCTACAAAATGTGCTCACTGTCCCATGTGGCATCCTCTACCGACCAATAACTCCACCTAACACGGTACTCCCTAATCACTCTACTCCTCAGTATCCTCTCCTAGACATCCATAATCTCCTCGAGAGTCAACAACATTCGTCCCCTCTCATATAGAGGTGGTAACTCAATGTGAGTAGTGACCTATGGTCCCCACACCCTCTGGAGGCATGATACATGGTAAATGATGTGAACCTGGCTACCCACGATCAACTCTAGCTCATAAGATACCTCTCCATCTCTATGAATCACCCTAAAGGGGCCAAAGAGGTGTGGCCTCATCTTCTCAACGCCACCTCTCCTCCATGGAGATGGTTTAAATGGTTGAACCATCAAGTACACCACATCTTTGATCTCAAATCTATGCTCCACCCTGTGCAAGTATACACAAATGTTATGCCGATCCCAAGTGGCTTTTAAGCTATCATGAGTGGTATCGCTGCAATTCTCTCCCAAATGTAACCACTCAATCCATGACCTCACGTAATCATGAAAATACCTCTCAATTCGTTGGTCTACTACCATCGCCTGACCAACTATCTAAAGGTAATCACTAATGCGGGGTGATCCCGGATATTTTATTTGATGACCATTAAATTAATTGCTTTAAAGAGCATAAACAAATCTTATGTGCACATAAATAGAGAAGCAAGAAATATGGAGAAGAGAAGATAAATGAGACAAGAACACAAAGCTTGATAACAGAGTTCATCCCAAAAATGGACTGTGTCTCCGAGCCCACTTTGAAGTGGAGAGGCCTTATATTGTCTCGGAAAAAATTGGCATAAATTACATGGCTATACCTCAAAACTGAAAAATGGCCTGAAGATCCATTGTTCGAATGAAAAACCTAACTATATCGATGGACTTGTGGTGAGAAAATGTGCAAAAATGACTAGTCATACGTCAAATTTTATTACTCCTCATCCCAAGCCCCCCTTGGCTCTTTTCCTCGTAGTGTGTGCCATGCATTCTATATTAAATCTATTGTATTTGCATGATGTTACGTCCTGCACTACGAAGTTGGGCATTGACCCCAAGCATAGAAACAATCTGAGTTTAAATTGAAAAACCTTGGGCGGAAAAACCAAAAGGGTGGTTAGCCCAATCGGTTGGCGGTAATACATATTAAGCGTATGGTTTGGGTAAGTCCGGGGGTCAAACCCCATAGAATCCCCTTCTAAATACCAGTTACAACAACACATATTAATATAGTTTATAACTATATTATAATACAACCATTCGTACTTTGGTTTGAACATCGAAACTTCTCGCCAATGATATTATTGGATCATTCCATGGATTTGACCCACAATGAATACAAGTCATCCAGATATGGTGAGGTGGCCATCATGATTTTATTTGGATGTGGCCGCCAGCCAAACCGACCACTAGGTCTAGTGTTGGTTGGCTCGACCCATTCTTTTTTTGAATTGTTCAGTTGTAGGCCCTCATTGCGAATCCACGGGGTGCCACGTGGCACTCAGTGATTAGGTCACATGGCACCCTACCATTTGTTTCTCCTTTCCTAGTCATCCTGCTATGTAGGTGCGGCCTGTCACATTGTAAGGAGGCCATGTGGTGGCCCCTGGGTGATGCCAAGAGGTTCTCCCTATGTGTGCCACATGTCACTTCATCATTGGCCCACTTGGCCACCCAATTTTTCCAAATCAACATGTCACATGTTAGCCTATGGGTGGTTCCACATCAGCATGACATCATTTTGATGTCACCCCTATGTAGTTGATTATTGACATCACTTGTACGGATGTTGATGTCACCCTATTGACTTTGAATAGGTTGACCAAAACTTTGAATGGCCATATCTTCTTCATTCAGAGTTCGTTTGAGGTGTCGTTTGCATCGTTAGAAATCTCTCAAAGATATCTTCGACTTGATGTTATTTTTTTTGAGATTTGAGGACTTTGAATTTTTGGCCTTTCATATCCTCTTGGATCATTCCTCCCCTCTGGCCTCCAAAATCCTTATCAATTAGCATATATGTAAGGGAATTTATCCCTCACTTTATCCCTCACTTTAGCTTCTCATAAACATCTTTAAAATCTCCATTAGTAGCATATTGTTCAACATAGCTATCATGAGATAAAGAAGCATTTTTCAAAACAATAGATGCAAAAGTAGGAGGCCTAGAAAGCATATCTTCTACTTTGTTACTTGCACCCTTTTTATGCTTGATTACCAAGTGGAATTGTCGAAGGAAATCCCTCCATATGAAATGGTGAGCTTGTTGTAGCTTGTTCTATGACTGGAGGTACTGTAAGGACTGGTGGTCTGTATGTATGAGGTCCTTACCTATCAAGTAGTTATTCCATTTCTAGACACTCTGAACCAATTTTTACAACTCTTTTTCATATGTGGGATAGTTAAAAATAGCTTGAGAAAAGGTTTCAAAGTGATAACAAATAGGCTTGTGATTCTGCATCAAGACTAAACCCATGACATATCCACTAGCATCAGTCTCAATCTCAAATGGTTGTTGCAGGTCAAGAATTGCTAATACTAGTTTTGTGCTTATCTTCTCTTTCAAGGTGTCGAAAGATTTATGTTGCCTTCCTCCCCACTAAAAGGATTTCTTCACACTGGTCAAGGCATGCAAAGGGGATGCAATGAATGAGAAGTTGGCTATGAATCTTCTCCGATACTAAACTGCACCCAAGAATCTTCTCACTTCTATTACAGTGGTAGTCTTAGGCCAATTTACAATTACATCAACTTTGGAAAGATCATTTTTCAATTGTCCCCCTCCTACAATATGACCTAAGTATACTAAAGATGTTTTTCCAAATTCACATTTGGACAATTTTATATACAATATTTTCCTTTGCAAAGTGTCCAACACTTTCTTTTCATGCCTTACATGTTCTTCCCAAGTTATACTAAAAAAAAGGATATCATCTAAGTATACAAGTACAAATTCATCTATGAATGGTCGAAAAACATCATTCATTACATGCATGAAAGTTGTCAGGGCATTGCAAATCCCAAATGGCATCACTAACCACTCAAATAGACCCTGCTTGGTTTTAAAATCAGTCTTCCATATATCATTTTCAACAACCTTGATCTAATGGTAACCATTGCGCAAATCCAACTTAGTTAAATAAACAACATTCTTTAATTGATCAAGAAAATCATCTATACAAGGAAGGGGGTATCAGTTTTTCACCATGAGTTTTTTGAGAGCATGATAATAAACACACATCCTCCATGTGCCATCTTTCTTTAGCACCAATACTATTGGAGAACCACATGGAGATGAGCTAGGCCTGATGACTTCTTGGTCTAGCAAGTCCTGCACCTATTTCTTCATCTCTGCTATTTCCACCGCTGACATCCTGTACATGCCCACATTTGGAAGAGGGACATCTTTTTGGAGATGAATCTCATGTTGAATATCCCTCTTGGGAGGCAATCCACCCAGTTCCTAAAATATCTCATCATAGTTAGATATAACATCAATCATTTCATCTTTATGTGAGGAATCACATCCTTGAAAAGAATCATATGTCTCAGCATATTTTGCTCTCACAATCATGAGAACATATCTCTTGTTAATGTTGATGAGTCTTTTCATTTATCCTGCACTAACAATGGTTGAATCAACTTTCATATTGTGGGCTCTAAAAATGTATTCCACTCCATATTTTGTGAGATGGTATTTGTTCTCATTTCTAAGAAGAATTCATTTCTATCATAAAGGTAGGGGCTTCCCAAAACTATGCCATAGATATCAAGTGGGACAACATCCAAATCAACCTCATCTATCAACTTTGAAGCAATGGAAAATCTAACTTTATACTACTTGGTGACATTTAGTTCTTCATTGTCGCAAACCCAACCAAGAGGGTAAGTTTTAGGATGAGGTTGTGTTTTTAAGCCCAATTTTTTATGTAATGAACCTCATAATACCATAAAAAAAAACTTTTGTTTACACCATTTACTTGGCAAAAAAGAAATCCCTTCGTGATAAGAATTCTATTATAAAACTCTGTTATAGAACTTTATCATAAAACTTTACTATATAACTCCTAAATTCTCCTTACTACATGATGTTCGAAGTATATCATCGTGTCTTACCTTAATTGGGAAGGTTATAATGGAAAGCCCCAAGGCTTTAGCAAAAACTGAAACCTTTATGTGTAGGGACTAAGTGAATAATGTAAACTTTATGATCCATACTACACTCACCTTTTTTTCATAAGGTCTCCATACTCACGCACAAGTTTTCTCGAAACTTTACTCCTAGGGAAATCTATTTGGTTCCTACGAACATAGACAAGGGTCGGGTTAAGGATCAATGACTTTCATAAGCGTCCAAGTCCTGGTCATTTAATGGCTCATAAATCGGATACTGATCAAATTGAAAACTCTATGTTGTGTCATCGGTGGACCTACGACAATGAGGATCAAACCACTACCTAAGACTATCACAGGGGGTGTGAAAGCGACATTCCTCAAGTGGGAAAGAATTCCCTGTCAAGGTAGTAAAAGCTCTGCAACCATCATTAAGGCAGTCCTACTAGTCACACTGAAATCGCTTGGGTCTACACTCAAAGTGTCACGCCGACTCTGCCCTTGTCACATGGCTCACCCATCCTCCGCACTCTCCACAATTAATTTGAGGAAACAAGGCATCGTTTAGGTTTGATTGGGTTCAAGGTTTGTCATTTTTGAGTTCTTTATTTTCTTTTGAAGAGGCTCTGTGTATCAAGGGATTTTAGAGGTGAAGATTGTTTCCCTGGTGGTTTCCTCCATACTGTTGTAGATGGCATGTCTTGCATTCTGGGTAAGTTCTTCTCTAAACTTAAATACATTAATACCCTGGTTACTTCAATAGGAAGGTATAATTTTTTCGGAAAAATCATCCGCGTCAATTTGTCGTTCTATGTTCACCCTCATTTTCTTCCTGTGGAATTCTCCTTTTTTCTAACTTCCTTGCATTACATCAGAGCCATCCTTTACCCTGTAGCAATGATCCTTTCTTTGAGGTTGTCATGATTATCTTCTGTTTATCGAGGAGTGTTAGCCCTACCTATCCAGGTTCG
The DNA here is from genome assembly GCA_009831015.1 of Picea engelmannii. NCBI lineage: Eukaryota > Viridiplantae > Streptophyta > Pinopsida > Pinales > Pinaceae > Picea > Picea engelmannii. The sequence continues at coordinate 428,449 of ML787602.1, read as the reverse complement.
GGATCTAGGGTTTTTTGTAAACTCTCTGTCATGTGCCAGAGTTCATATCTGAGTATTCGTGAGTCTGAGGGAAGTATTTATTTTGGGGGTTAATTACCAAAATCTCGGCCAGAACATTCTCTGCGTTTACTTTGTTGACTTAAGTGAATTTGTGCAAAAAGGAGTTCGGGTAGACTAGACTCAATAGTTAGGGTACTCCTGGTTTGAATGGGAGACTTAAGCTCTATTCCGCCTAAAACTACATATTCTTGTCGTTCACATACACAATGAAATTTAGATTGGTTGATTATTGTATTTCCATTATTAGTGAATACTGTGTAAATATTTTTACTACAGCTGTGTCATTCATTTTGAGAGTTGATACGTATCTTTAATGATGGGCCCTATTTGATGTGAGGGTACCCATCAGTGAGTATTGTCTCCTTCACCCTCGGCCCTGAATGACTATCAGATGGAAAATGACAAGGAAGGATCATGTGTCGCGAAACATAAGTTAAGTAAAGCATTGGTATGATGTGTTTATAAACATTAGCACTCTATTCATGTTCTTCTTACATTGTCTTCGTATAAGATTTTTATAATAATCGTATATGGTGGATTCCACCAGGTTTTCGTCTACACGAAGGTTTCAGTTGCTCATCTGCGTACTCGGCGTAAAAAGGTATACGAGTTCCCTTCTGTAGCCCTTCAGGAGTTTGAATAGTCCATGTTGCAACTGAGATGTAGTCAACAGTATCATTTTTCCTCAGTCTTCCTATCAGCTTGGGAAGGGGAAAAATTTCCAAATGTAACTTAAATTGTTGGGATCCAATTATTATAATACAATAATTTATGTACAGGTTTTTCTCTGTCTTTTGTTTAAAATAAATGATTGTTTAATCATTCACCATTCGGATCTCACCCTACCCCATAATTTGATTACCAGGGCTATCATTTTTCTGAATGTTGGAATGAATTATAATAGATCTATTAAACCATATCATTTTATTTCCTTTCGAATTTTCCTTTGTTTATTATCAATGTGCCCTTTTTGAAAAGAATTATGATATTCGTTTTGGACTCAGCATGAATAGATATAATGGCCTGGTAATGTTACAATTTTGTCTTTTATTCTAGAACACTGTATATACATGCTTGTGAATCGTTCGTTATTTATGCTATGTTGTGTTTTCCCAATTTTGAACCGTCCACTGCCAGGATCACCAAGTGGACAGTTTCGCATATATGCTCATAGTTAATGGTTTTGTAATTTACTCCATACAGTGTATATTCCTTCAGTTGGGGGTCTTTTTTAATTTTGTGCGAAAGGAAATGTAAGGATTAAAAGTTCTATCAGCCTGTGATTTATGTTCATTGTAATCGTCTTCAAATTCTCATTCTTATGGAGTATTCTACTACTGTATTATCTTATAACGGAACAACGAACTATTCAGTTTAATATGGTACTGTAATAAATTTTACGGAGGGTTTTCCAGACCTTTCGATTTAGAAGTTTCTTTATAAGAGAGGTAGTTGATCTCCTAGCGGCATAGTTGTTTATTCAAAAATCATGACAGTAACTTTTTGTATAAGTGAGACTCCTATTGCAGTGATTAAATCTTTATTTAGCAAAAAATACACACAATATTAATTGTAACTGTATCTATATTCATTACATATCTAGATATTAATTTATGGAAAATACGTGTACAGACTTGCTCGGATTTCTACTTAATCATAGAGAGATTTTCTTACTATTTCAACTACAGAAGTAAATATACACCTATAAATAGATCTAATCCTTCCTAGCTCATTCGTACAAAATAGTTTTGTCCAGAATTTCAATTATAAGGGTAAACATACACCTGTAGGTAGATCTGTTCTTTCTTCAAGTTCGTTCGTATTTAAATACTTCTACCCAAAAAATTTAATCACAGACATAGACATACACAATCTTTCAAGTTTATTTTACATAGATCATTCTGCCTAGAATTCTATTTCAGAATGTCCCATTCCATAATTTTGGTCTTTGATTATAAACTCCATACAATGAACAGATGTCCTACATAGAAATTATTTCAACTTAACCCAAATAGAGCATCATATCGGATATACAAAATCATTCAAAACAAAGAAGGATAATATTTAACATATCTTAATATTGTCTGCAGGAAGACAAAGGGAACAACCACATTCCTCCCAACCGTAGAATAGGGCAGCCAATGCTTACCCAATTCACCCCCTAGCCTAACCATGAATCCATGAGGGAACACTTGGAAAAATCCTCTTCAACGATGTCTTCCTCTATGAGTGGTATTTTCCCTTGACTCACACTCAGAATCAGTGTTCATAACAGCAAGTATTCAGTAGTTCCTCCTCCCAGCATACTAGGCAGCGTCATGCCTCCTCACATATGCTATTTAGCAAAACAAATGCATTTGCCTAGGTCTTTCTTCCCCCCCTTGGGAATTTTGGCAGCTTTCTAAATCCCTGATTTTCAAGTGTTGCCCATGACCAAATATCTGATTTTCAACTTGTAATAATCATCCCAGAGGTAGTTCCAACATGTTCCCCACTCATGGAGTCATGGTCAACTGATTTTAACATGGTTGTTCCATGTGTCCTCCTGCAATCAATATAAAATATTATGTTTTCATACAAGTGTCATAGTCAAATAGTTAGTTGGGTCAAATAAGATCTCTGCCCAACAAATTAGATCTCTACCCAACAGTCATAATAATTAATTACAATTATCAAATTCGAAATTTGGAATCCCATAAATGGAAAAAATTTTCCAAATTCGAGTTTACTAAAAACGGAATAATTTTCCAACAAATTTTAAATTTCAAAAATACTTATTTTTTTTTGGGGGGGGGATGTCACATCCTTTCCCCCTTCAATAAAACATTGTCCTCGGTGTTCGTTCCTTTCTTTGAATAGGATTGGGTGAGATTTATGCAAATCTCCCTCCAACTCCCAAGTGGCCTCCTCAGGACTAAAGTGCTTCCATTGCACCTTTACCTGAGCAACGACTCTGTTCTGAAGTGTTATTTATCTCCGATCCAGAATACGCAGGGGTTCCACCTGGAAATCACCTTTGGGTTCCACCTGTACCAAGTTCTAATCAATCATATGAGTAGGGTCATGAACATACTTTTTCAACAAAGAAACATGAAATACATTATGAATTCTTAGATTAGCTGGAAGTGCAAGTTGGTATGCTACGGGTCCAATTCGAGTTAGTATCTCGAAGGGCCCACAAAACCTAGGTTCCATCTTGGCACAGTTTCCTAACTTCAATGAGCTTTTTCAGGCTTTGACCTTCAAATAAACATGCTCTCCCACTTGAAATTCCAAGTGTCTTCTTTTCTGATCTGCATAGCTCTTCTATTTGTCCTGTGCTTATTTTAAGTTATGTTGTACTTTCCTTACCATGTTCTCCATTTCTTGGAGCATCTCTGGTCCAACCATGAGTTTGTCTACTGGGTTATCCCAGCTAATTGGAGTGGTACACTTTCTTTCATACAGTACCTCGAAAGGGATTAACTTAGCCGAAGTTTGGTACCCATTGCTATATGCAAATTCTACTAAGTGTAGACAGTCTTCCCACTTGTTTGGTTTTGTTCTTACATACATGCGGAGCATATCCTCTATGATTTGGTTTGTCCTTTCAGTATGTCCATCTGTTTGTGGGTGATAACTCGTACTAAAATTCAAATTAGTATTTATCCTTACAAACAATTCCCTCCAAAAAGAAGATGTGAATTTTATGTCTCTATCTGAAATCACCACTTTAGGAATACCATGCAGTCTAAAAATTTCTTTCATAAATATTTCAGCAATGTTTATAGCTTTAAAAGTATACTTTACAGGAATAAAGTATGTGGACTTACTGAGTTTTTCGATTACAACCATAATAGAATCATTATGTTTCTGATTTTTTGGCAAACCTGGTATAAAGTCCAGCGATATGGTCTCCCATTTCCATTTTGGTACTGGTAATGGCTGTAATAGGCCAGTTGGATGTTGGTGTTTGGCCTTAACCTGCTGACAATCTTGGCACCTAGCCAACTATTCTGTTGTTTCACCCTTCATATTAGGCCAATAAAATAGTTTTCTAAGTGTTGTTATCATTTTCTGGTATCCTAGATGGCCAGAATACGGTTTCTTATGCACTTCGTCCAAGACTATTAACTTTAAATCTGTTGAATCTGGTATGTAAAGTCTATTTTTAAATCATAGTAGTCCCTTCTTGTCGATACTTAGATCTGGTTTCTCTGAGTTTATGGTACTATTTTGTAATTCTACCATTATCTTCGTGTAATTTTCATTGTTAATACATGTCGTCCTTATTCTTTGTTCCAAATCACTATATGCCCTGCTGATACTTATTTCAAATAACCCATGGACTCTTCTACTTAAAGCGTCTGCTACCTTATTTTCCTTACCCTTGATATGTCTGACTTTGAAGTTGAATTCTCTCAAGAATGCTAGCCATCTTCCTTGCCTTGGATTAAGATCTAGTTGGCTAAACAGATATTTCACGTCACTATTATCCATCAATAGTAGAAATTTTCTGCCCATTATGTAATGTCACCACATTTTTAAGGTGTGTATTACCGTTGCCAATTCTAAGTCATGAGTGACATAATTTCGCTCATGTTCTTTTAATTTCCGGGACTCATAAAAAATCACGTGTCCTTCCTGAGTTAGGACACCACCTAGTCCTTCTTTACTTGCATCAACACATACGGTAAAGTCTTTATCTGGGTCTGCTACCTTCAATATGGGTGTCGTTGTCAATAATTCCTTAAGCTTGTTAAAATTGTCTTGACATTTCTATGACCCGTTAAACTTGGTCCCTTTCTTTTGTAATGACGTGATAGGGTAAGATATTTTGGAAAATCCTTCTATGAATCTGCGATAATATCCGGTGATTCCCATGAATGACTGGATGTCTGCTACATCCTTTGGTACTGGCCATTCTATAGTGGCTCTTACTTTCTCAGGGTCGACTGCAATGCCTTCTACAGATATTATGTGTCCTAGGTATTGTATCTTCTTCTAGTAAAAATCACACTTATCAAATTTAGCATACAGTTGGTGCTTCCTTAAAGTTTGCAGGACAATTCTTAAGTGTTCTTCATGTTCTTCCTCCATTTTAGAATACACCATAATATCGTCGATAAATACTAGTACAAATTTGTCTAAGTACTGACTGAAAATAATGTTCATCAGGCACATAAATGTGGTTGGTGCGTTAGTGAGTCTGAAAGGTATGACTATGAATTCATAGTGTCCATATCTTGTTCAAAAGGTTGTTTTTCTTATGTCCTCATCTTTTATCCTGACTTGATGGTAACCGGATCATAAATCCAATTTTGAAAAGATTTTGGCCCCACCTACTTGATCGAACAAGTCATTTATCCTAGGTAATGGGTTCTTGATCTTAATAGTCATTTTATTCAATTGTCTATAGTCGATACATAGTCTTAGGGTACCATCTTTATTTTTCAAAAAGAGGACCGGTGCTCCCCATGGTGAAACACTGGGTCTGATATACTTTTTGTCAAACAATTCTTGCAGTTGTATCTTTAGTTCTATCAATTCAAGTAAACTCATTCAGTAAGGTGCTTTCGAGATAGGGGTTGATCCAGGTAGTAGGTCTATGGAGAAGTTTATTTCCCTTCTAGGAGGTAATTCTGGTATCTCATCAGCAAACATGTCTCTAAACTCACATAGGATAGCAAAATATTCTAGTTTCGGCTTATCTTCTTTTTCTAACAGATTCGTTATTTGGATGGAGTAGACTTGACACCCCTTTATCATACATTTCTTGAATTGCATTGATGTGACTTGTCTAACTGATACTGGTTTTGGTATACCTTGGTTTGTTCTAGTAGTATCACAATCATATTTATAGTTAAGTGTCTTTGTATAACAATCTAGGACTGCTTTGTGTCTTTCCAACCAATCAATTTCGATTATCATATCGTAGGATCCTAGTGGTACAATATTCATATTTGTTTTTATATTTTGACCATCTAAGTTAAATCAAAATCAGAAACAAAGTCAACCACTTTCCTTTTAGTTCTCATTGCTAACTATACTAGCCATGATTTTGCGTGTTTCATCCTCTTAATTTTATTTGACTCTATTACACCAGGAGTGATATAAATTAACGTAGCTCCAGGCTCAATTAAAACAGAAATTCGGGTGTTATTGATTTTACCTTCGATTTCCACCACAGAGGATTGTGGTTAGCTTGTCGACCGTCAATGGTTGCATTAATTCGATGCAAGCTTCTTCCTACATCACCCACCGTTGAAGCTTCCTACAAATTATGAATAGAAGTTCTATTTTCCGTGCTTAAACGTGGGCAGTTCATCCTAAGTTGAGGTTCCCCACATTCCCAACACTTTAACGGTTCCCGGGGATTGTCCCCAAATTTCTTTGTTCCCAGGTTTACCGGTTTACCGCCTCCTTGTGTGTTTGGATGGTTTGCGTGAAAATATTTCCTCGGGAAGCTTTTTGCTGCATTCTGATAGGAAGCTGGCTGGTATCCTTCATTTCGTTGATTCATCCGATCTTGTTTCTTATCCTTCCAGTCTTTGGGAAACTCTTCCCGCTATTTGTATTGATCGTACAACATTTGTTCTTTCCTGAACACTTCACTCAATGATTTGTGGTTTTCAAATTCAATTCTGTCCCTGTAGGACTGCGGTAAACAGCTTAAGAACCGTTGGATTTTTACCTTATCCTCTCGGATGTAAGGTACAAACCTTAATAGTTCCAAGAATTTATTTATAAGGTCTTCCATTGTCATCTGTCCAAGTCTTAGTTCGTAAAATTATTTTGTTTTCATTTCATAGTAGCTTTCAGAAAGGTACTATTTCTTGAAATACTTCTTAAAGTCGGACCATTCCAACTGTTTCTCCTTTAGGCCCTTGGCCAATTTGAGGTCTTGCCACCAAATGTTGGCCTTCCCTTTCAGATTGTAGATGGTCATTTTGACCTTCATATTACTGGAGTAGTTGTAGATATGGAAGTATTTCTTAATGTCCAACAACCATGCCTCAACTTCTTCTCATGTCTTGGATTCTCCATCGAAGGTAGCTAGTTTGATGTTTTTAAATTCTCCTTCAAGGTGGTCTACTTGTTTCCTTTTTCTGTCTGTTTTAGTTTTGTCTTCAGTTGAAGGTGTACCTTCAGACGAACTGTCTCCTCTTTCTGTTTCTAGTCCCGAGTTCTTGAAATCTCTCTTGCTAACTTCTTCATCGTTATTATCGTCCTTTTGGATTTTCTTGGTCACTATACTGCGTAGTAGGACTTCGTTTATCTCTTGTTGTTCCTGTTGTGCTTTCTTCAGTTTCTCATTGTCAGCTTTGAAAACCTGCAGTTCAACAATAAGATTCCTCATTGTTTCCAACACTTTTGTGGGTGAGCTTCCGTCACTGTTCTGTCTTGGATCTCCAGAAGGTCTCTGCTCCGGATTTCCTTCCATTCTAATTTCTGCACTGTTCTGAGCTGCCATAATTAACACAAAACAAAAAGGGATTTATGTTTGTAACAATAAGGTTTATTAGTTTTGCATAAATCGAAATATATACTAAGAGACTAATGTGGCCCTGTTCAGGCCCAATGTTGTAACTTTGGCTCTGATACCATATGTAATTAACCTCATAATACCATAAATAAAAAAACTTTTTTTTGCACCATTTACTTGGCAAAAAAGAAATCCCTTAGTGATAAGAATTCTATTATAAAATTTTGTTATAGAAATTTATCATAAAACTTTACTATATAACTCCTAAATTCTCCTTACCACATGATGTTCGAAGTATATCATCGTGTCTTACCTTAAGTGGGAAGGTTATAATGGAAATCCCCAAGGATTTAGAAAAAACTGAAACCTTTATGCGTAGGGACTAAGTGAGTAATGTAAACTTTATGATCCACACTACACTCACCTTTTTTGCATAAGGTCTCCATACTCGCGCACAAGCTTTCTCGAAACTTTACTCCTAGGTAAATCTATTTGGTTCCTACCAACATAGCCAAGGGTCGAGTTAAGGACCAATGACTGTCGTAAGCCTCCAAGTCCTGGTCATTTAATGGCTTATAAATCAGATACTGATCTAATTGAAAACTCGATGTCGTGTCATAGGTGGATCTACGACAATGAGGATCAAACCACTACCTAAGAATATCACAGGGGGTGTGAAAGAGACATTCCTCAAGTGGGAAAGAATTCCAAAAGTAAATATACATATGTAAATAGATCTAATCCTTCCTATCTCATTCGTACAAAATAGTTCTATCCAGAATTTCAATTACAGGGGTAAACATACACCTGTAGGTAGATCTTCTCTTTCTTCAAGTTCGTTCGTATTTAAATACTTCTACCCAAAAAATTTAATCAAAAAAATAGACATACACAATATTTCAAGTTTATTTTACATAGATCATTCTACCTAGAATTCTAGTTCAGAATGCCCCATTCCAGAATTTTGTTCTTTGATTATAAACTCCATAAAACAAACAGATGTCCTACATAGAAATTATTTCAACTTAACCCAAATAGAGCATCATATCGGATATACAAAATCATTCAAAACAAAGAAGGATAATATTTAACATATCTTAATCCAGTTCACGAGAAGACAAAGGGAACAACCACGTTCCTCCCAACCGTAGAATAGGGTAGCCAACGCTTACCCAATTCACCCCCTATCCTGACCATGAATCCATGAGGGAAAACTCCGAAAAATCCTCTTCAGCAATGTCTTCCTCTATGAGTAGTCTTCTCCCTTGCCTCACACTCAGAATCAGTGTTCATAACAGAAAGTATTCAGTAGTTCCTCCTCCTAGCATACTAGGCAGCGTTCTGCCTCCACACATATGCTATTTAACAAAACAAATGCCTTTTCCTAGGTCTTTTTTCCCCCCCTTGGGAATTTTTGCAACTTTCTAAATCCCTGATTTTCAGGGGCTTCCCATGGCCAAATCTCTGATTTTCCACTTGTAATAATCAGCCCAGAGGTAGTTCCAACATGTTCCCCACTCATGGAGTCATGGTCAGCTGATTTTAACATGGTTGTTCCATTTGACCTCATGCAATCAATATAAAATATTTTGTTTTCATACAAGTGTCATAGTCAAATAGTTAGTTGGGTCAAATCATATCTCTACCCAACAGTCATAATAATTGATTGCAATTATCAAATTCAAAATTCGGAATTGCCATAAATTCAAATTCAAATTTACTAAAAACAAAATAATTTTCCAATAAATTTTAAATTTCAAAAATACATTTTTTTTTTTTTTATATGGGGGGATGTCACATTTTAACAATGGTTTTTGACATTAAGTTAACTTGAGAAACCAAATCAAATAGGGTGTCTATCTTTGTGTGTTTAGATAAAACTCTTATATGAAACAATTCACTTCTTCTTTCATTATCATGAGATGTATTTGTGCAACTTGAACTAGCATGAAAGGAATTTTTACCTTGTACTCCAACGACTGCAATCCTCATTTCATCACCTGAATTAGAACCAAGGTCTTGTTGCACTGTATCAACCATTTTTGGCTTCCCTTTTCCACCAAATCTCTTAGTCTTCAGATCTGGATGTAGATTCCAACAATGTTCATCATCGTGCTCATATTTCTTGCAATGAGTGCAAGATGCATTTCCTTCCTCTTTCTTTGTTGCGACTATCTTCTTGTCCTGTATTTTCCCTTTGAACTTGTTTCCTTGGAACTTGGAAGGTTTCTTTGTATGGTCTTCTTGTACATTATTTCCCCATTTTTCAAGCTGAGTTTCTTACACGCACACCTCATCTAAATTTTTGGGATTAAACAACAACAATGTGTGACGAATGTAACTATTAAGTGCACGAATATATTTCATCAAAGTCTCATGAGAGTCTAAAGGAACATTCAATGCAAGTGCATTTTTCCTAAAATCTTCTATGAAACTTTGAACACTTTGACCTTTACCCTGTCTCAATTTTTTCCATTCCATCATGGCTTTTTGTACGTGACCTTGTTCTAAAACACCGGTATTCCAATAGTGGATGAAAAACTTTAGTAACCACTCACACAACCAGATCAAAGATGAACACACCAATGTTTTGGCTTGGTAAAACCCCTACGGGGAAACATACGCAGCCCCAGCCAACGTGGCCACTTGGAGCAGTTTATTAATGAAAAGGAAAAATATTACAGAGATATTTTACAAGAGATTTTCTCACAATCGATCATCGGAAAATGACCCTCCATGCTCTTTAAATAGAGATGATGGACCAATCGGGTGTTAATCCATGGATCAATTTTTGTTAAGATCGAGGAGAATATGAACCGTCAGATCACTCTATGTTGGGAACATATCGTGACCGTCATATTTCCTAACTGAAAATGCATTCTAATCCATACTAAAGAAACACACTTTTACTTAATGACACATTAGACCAAGTAGATATTAACTAACTCCTAAGTGTCTAAATATCCTAACATCCCCCCTTAAGAACAACTTAGGATAGGATTGAATGATTTACAATAGTGACACAATAGGAGAACGAAGAAGGCATTAGAGCCTATACCCCATTAATGACAACTTCTTGAACTCCTAACATAGATCAAATTTTGGAAAACTTTGCTTCTATAAGAGACTTTGTGAAAATGTCTACAACTTGATCTTCTGTAGGGAAAAAGAGAACTTCAATAACTTGATCATGAATGAGCTTTATGATGAAGTGCATGTGTAGCTCAATGTGTTTTCTACGTAGATGTTGAACTGGGTATTTGGAGAGCTTTATGGCACTCTGATTGTCGCACCAAAGGATGGTCAGATGATGTTGTTGGAAGCCAAACTCTGAAAGAATCTATCGAAGCCATAAGGCTTCCCGACTTGCATTTACCACTGCTCGGTACTCTGCTTCTGCTGAAGAAAGTGCAATATCATTTTATTTCTTACAGGCCCAAGTGAGAGGTCCTCAACCAAGGTTGAAAACATAGCCTGCGGTAGAATTATGATCATCAGGGTCGTCGGCCCAACCTGAATCAGTGAAACCAACCAATAAAGGATTTCCCCCTGATCTGTAATGTATCCCAAACTAAATTGTACCACGGACATAGCGAAGTATCCTTTTAGCTGCTTTCCAATGGCTTTCATGGGGTGTTTGCATATAACGGGCAACAAGACCAACAACAAAGGAAATATCAGGACGGGTATGAGTCAATTATAAGAGGCTATCAACTAACTGACAGTACAAGGTGGCATCAACTTCGGGAGAAGTACAGGTGGCAGAAAGCTTGACTCCAGACTAGAAGGGAGAAGGGGTTAGTTTATAATTGTCCATGTGAAAGTGACGAAGAAGGTCACAAGCATACTTAGACTGGGAAAGAAAAATTCCTTCATTGTTTTGCAAAACTTGGAGGCCAAGGAAATAGTGCAAAAATCCTAAGTCTATCATTTCAAATTTCTTCTTAAGGCTGGTTTTCACATGGTTTAAAGGTTTTGAGTCACTGCCAGTAAGGATAAGGTCATCAACATAAAGGATAAGGATTATGAGATGGCTTCTTACTTTCTTGGTATAGACATTAGGATCAGAATGGCATCTAGAGAATCCAGTGGAAATAAGAAAGTTGTCCATTTGGGAATACCAAGCTCGAGGAGTTTGCTTGAGACCATAAAGAGATTTCTTAAGGTGACAAACAAGGCTAGAATCATTTTGTACATAGCCAAGAGGTTGTTCCATGTAGATTTATTCTTGCAAATCTCAATGCAAGAAGGCATATTTAACATCCATCTGATGGACCTCCCATTTATGTGAGGCATCAAGGGCAAGAACAAGGCAGATGGAATTCATTTTGGCTACAGGGGTAAAGGTTTCATTATAGTCAATTCCTTCAACTTGGGAAAATCCTTTGGCAACTAACTGAGCCTTGTGTCTTTCAACAATTCCATCTAATGTATACTTAGTTCTGTAGACCCATTTACATCTGACAAGTTTTCTTCCTTTTGGAAGAGGTACAATATCCCAAGTATCATTTTCCATTAAAGAATGATACTCTTCATTAATTGTTGTATCCCAATCTGGATGACCTAAAGCTTTTGCAAATGTCTCTGGATCATGAGTCTCTGAAACTTGAGCCAAAAGAGAAGAGGCTCGTTGGAACTGTGAATGTGTCTGATGCTAATTTGAAAGATCACCGACAAGATCACCATCTGCTTCTCGTGTTGAATGGACCCATCTAGGAAGCGGTGGAGCTAGAGCTGGTGTTGGTTCAAAGGACACATTGGGAGGAAGGTGAGAAGCCAGAGGTGGATTTTCACCCTCACTATCATCCTCTGAAGAAGAAACCAGAACAGAAGAAGGCACAAACGTTGAAGATGTCTCACAGGTTGAAGAAGGAACAAACGTTGAATTAGTCTCATAGGCCAAAGAAGGCACAAAAGCCGAATCAAGCTCGCAGACCAAGATATTTTCATCAAATTTAACATCTCTTCTAATAATAATTTCATTACAATGTGGTTGAAGAAGTCTATAACCTTTGACATCTTCAAAATAACCAACAAATATACACTTCTCACTTTTAGGCTGCAATGCTTTTCTTTTCTCATCAGGAATGTGAGCCCATGCTATACTGCCAAATACACAGAAGTCACTTACATATGGTTTAATTTTAGTCCAAGCTTCTTCCGATGTTATATTTGTAATATCCTTTGTGGGAGTGCGATTTACTATGTAATTTGCACAGTTGATGGCTTCCACCCAATACTTTAGACTTAATCCCTTAGATTGGATCATACAATTAGCCATTTCTTTTATGTGCAGTTCTTTCTCTTAGCAACACCATTTTGTTGTGGTGTATATGGAACAATGTGTTGCATTTGAATTCCCTATGTAGTGCAATAACTTGTAAAATTATTGTTCACATATTCTCCTCCATTATCTATTCTTAACCTTTGGATTTGATGTCCAGATCGCTTTTCTACAAGGGCCTTGTAGGCCAAAAACTTCACTCTTAAGTTTTAACAAGTAAACCCAATTACATCTAGAAAAATCATCAATCAAAGTTAAGAAATACTTGCACCCATAAAAATCAGGAGAAGAAAGTGGACCACAAAAATCACTATGAACAAGCTGCAAAGGGCCCGAGGCATGCCAAGAGGCACGTTTGTCAAAACTGTCCCGATGATGTTTTCTAAGAACACAACCGGCACAAACACCATCTTTACATGAAATAGAAGGAAGACCAGTCACCATTTGTTGATTATATAGTTGTTGTAATGAGCGATAGTTTAGATGACCAAACCACTCATGCCAAATTTTTCTCAAGTCATCGCTATGAGAAACAAAAACTAATGAAAAAGATAATTACCCAAAGTTGTCAAACTTGTATAACCTTGTAATATCATCAACAATTCCAGTTGCAAGAACATTCTTAGGATATTTTAGATCCTTGATTACAACTTGGTGAGGTGAAAACTCTACAGTTTTTTCTTCACCTGAATGAGTGATTTGATATACTGATAGAAGGTTACAAGAAAGACTTGGAGCACATAATACATCATTGAAATGACCATTTTCTACTTGAATTGTTCCAGATCCTTCAACACTAAGAGATCTATCACCACCAACAAATATTTTCTTGGTGTTACATTCATTTAGAGAAGAAAATATTTATCTATCCTTAGCCATATGATAAGATGCTCCAGAATCAATAAGCCACTCATCAGAGGTAGAAGTAGAAGTTGTATTGAAGGAGAAACCAGAAGCAGAAAGTGCATGTCCATTAGAAGAAGAAGAAGAAGAGGTAGAATCAATATCGATGTTGTGATTCTTCATTGCTTCTTCTAAAGCTGCCATCTTCTTGAAACATTTGGACTCATCATGACCATCTTTATCACAAAATTTGTAATGTCTATCAGTCTTCTTATTTTTATATTTTGCTCCTTTGTCACCGTTAGGAGATGAAGTTGTTTGAGTGGGTTTGGGACCCTTATATTGCTTGTTGTTGTGGCAAGGATGTTGCTTCTATTGGAATATTTATAGGCAACGTGTGCTTGTCATTGATGGAAAGATCAAAGTGTGCATCGATGGAAAAATAGGAACAGCATAAGATCAGGTGAAGAAGAAAACACTATGTAGAGATCAAATCTCAGGAGAGATAGCATTCTGAGATGCACAGACGTGATCCCATACATCAAGGCTCATAGAAGGATCAAAGGTCATGGCCTTTGACACTTAGAGATTTGAGAAAGCCAAAGATCAGGAGCAGGAGTGACAATGGTCATTGGATCACCAATCCTGAATACCTAATGCCTGATAGATCAGACTCCAGTGACCAGAGGAAGCACAGAGGAGAAGTACAAATCTGAACCATTGGATCCAGAGGACACATGGAAAGATATCATCATTTCGCTGACTAGTGAACTGGATAATTCAAAGGTGAGTAGTCCTCCAACTTCGCGAAATGTGAAGTCTTGATAATATCCGAACGGTTGGATCATAGAGGGTTACGAATCGTTGATCTAGAGCAAGTTTCAGAAAATTGGGAGTCGGGAGAAGGGAGGTCAGTACTCCTCCAACTTCACGAAACACAAAGTTCCGATAAGATCTAGACCGTTGGATCATAGAGGGTTGTGGACCATTGATCTAGAGCAAGTTTCAGAAAAGTAGGAGTCGGGAGAAGTGAGTTGAGTAGTCCTCCAACTTCGCAAAATGAGAAGTCCCGATAAGATATTGACCATTGGATCACAAAGGATTTTGGGCCATTGATCTAGAGTATTTTGGATATCGGGAATTGGAAGAGCCAGGGATGGCTCACGTTCAAACACCTGACATGTGAAGTCACAATTTGATCACAGTCGTCGATAAGCTAGAAAAGTTGCATCACAGAAAGATCGAGTCGTCGATCCAAGATCCTGATCAAACAAACAACATTCAATTCGGATATAGAGATGTGAGGCGTTTACATTCAGGAAAGTTTGAGATTTGAAATCTCTGGAATGCGAAGTTCCATCAACCGTTGGATCTGGAGATTAGACAATGACCGTTAGACCGTGGCATACCACGTCAGCAAGGACACGTGGCACAATCAGATAATGACAAGTGTCAAGTTGATTTGGCATTTCAGGTATGTGGAAATCACAAATCTGAGTGACACGTGAAAGATGCTCATCTCATGACACGTCATTGAGTGACGTAAGAGTTACGTCACTCCCAGAGTTTTGCTTCAGGAGTTTTACCACCATTACTTGCCCAAAGACCCGAAGTCCTGAAGGCTTAAGTCCCGGATCGGAGGAGATTCGTTGGATTAAAGAGGACATGCGTCAGTGGATTGTAAACTTCAGGAAAAATCAAAGAAAGGATGAACGAGAGGTTGAGAAATGAAATATCTGAAGTCTGGAGACACGAAGGATATCTCGACCATTGATCCGAGAGGGACACGCGTCATTGGATCGTGGAGTCCAGGTGAAATTCTCCAAGATCAAATGAGAGTTTGAGAATTGAAAGTGCCAAAGGCCGGACTCGCAGAGGAGATCCTGATCATCGATTAAGGAGGATAGATGTCGACAGATCTTCCATTCCGGAAGATATCCAATCAGCAGCAACAAGTTTTGAGATTTGAATCTCACAGCCCAGATCACAGAGTAAATCTCAGTCGTTGATGGAGGAAGGAGAGATCTCATTCACAGACTTGAGAGGACAGATCTAAACCATCAGTTCAAGAGCACCATCAAGATCATGATATCAAAGGTCATACTCCATTGCAAGTCCAGAACATGCTCGGGCCTTAATCTTTCATGAGCAGGCCACAATTGAAACCACGGTTTTGGAGAAAGGATGCATGGAGGCTCATGGTGAATAGAGGGGTGAAAAGAAGTTTGGTCTAAACCACCTTGGGACACCTTGGAAATCACTTGGTCACATGAATCTCATATCCCAAGGTCATATCATGAAAAGGATCCAATGCTTACTAGACAGAAATCAGGAAGCACCTTTTTGATTAGGTGATTGGTCATCGTTGGTGGTCACATGAAGGAAGGGTCTTATAATCCAAAGAAGCTATAATTGACTAGCTGTAATTGACAGAGAAGACAAAGAGTCTCAACTTCTAGAGAATCTAAGGAATCTCATCATAACGGCCATTGATGATGAACTCACAGGCGACAGAACCGCCAGAGAATATGAAGAGTTTCCATGATGATCAAGAGATGACTCGATGTGGGAAATGCATGTAGAACAGAGAATTGAAGTGATTCTGCTGTCAAGCTATGCAGGAGAAAGGAAGAGCTACAGTGAACAAACTGTAGGGAAGAACAGTGATGCAGTGAAGAGCATGCAGAGGTACTACGCATGAAGGATGCAAAAGGTTCATAGAGAGTATAAAAATGCAGAACAGAAAATACATGAGTTGTTGTTGAGTGTGATTCATGCGGGTAGAATCATGTGGTGTGCAGAAGCTGAAGCGTAGAAGAAGCAAGGAACATAAACATATCTGAGAGAAGAACAGAAAGCACAGTAGACATGAGGAGAGAGACACTGATGCAAGCATAGCAAAGCAGTGTAGCAGAACAATGATGAGACTGGTAAGCCATAGATAAATGTTGTATCACTGTGATAAAGTTGTAACAGGAAAATATTTATATTTCAGGGTGGTTGGGAGATGCTAGGGAGGATTTGTGTCCTCAAAGTTTCAAGTGGGTTCTTGAACACAGGGAATTGTAGCTTTCATCTGGTTGCAGCTAGAAAAACCAGGGTGGCAGGGTGGCGTAAGGGAGAACTATTTTTCTATGTTATACAGGTCTGTGCCTGTGTGACTAGAAGTTGGTGCTTCCATCCAGTTGGTGCTAGAACACTTAGGGAGTTGGTGCTTCCTTCTAGTGGGTGCTAGAGAAACCAGGGAGTTGGTGCTTCCTTCTAATGGGTGCTAGAGAAACCAGAGAGTTGGTGCTCTCAGCAAGTTGCATCTTGCAAAATAGAGGTGGTAGCCTCACAATGAGTTGGTTCTCATAAGAATGATAATGTACAGAAAATAAAGATTACTTATCATATCAAGAAGAAGAGGTTTTTAACCTTTATGGTTTCCTAAGGAAATATCTATCTTTGTATATTTCATGTGTGTGATTGATGTTGAATGTTCTATTTCTTACCTCCCTGAATTATTTTGATTGTCATTGAGTGCTCTATAAAGAGTTTAAAATAAGCATAATTGTTTAAGCACGGTAACAACTAATTCACACCCCCCCCCCTCTAAGTTTTCCAACAATTGGTATCAGAGTGAGTTCCCTTTATTTAAGGGTAGATCCTAGAGCTTAAACATGACTAGCCATGGAGAAAATTCAACCAATAAGTCCCCCATTTTCAATGGAACAAACCTTGGCTTCTGGAAAGTTAGGATGAGAACCTACATAATGGCTTTAGGTGAAGATGTCTGGGATGTGGTAGAGACTAGTTATGTAAAGTCGATTGTATTATATTCCAAGGATGACAAGATAGAATCCATATTCAACGCTAAGGCTATGAATGTTATTCTGAGTGGGCTTGCAAAAGAAGAATTCGTAAAACTGATGCACTTAGAAATTGCCAAAGCAATGTGGGACAAAATCATTAGCAACTATGAAGGTAATGAGAAGGTAAAGGATGACAAGCTTCAAACCTACAGATTACAGTTTGAACAACTAAAGATGAATGAGGATGAGACAGTTAATAAATTTTTCTTAAGATTTGAGGAGCTTGTGAATGCCATGAAAGGTCTTGGTGAGAAGATTGAAGACGTATTACTAGTTCAGAAGATCTTAAGATCTATGTCTGATAGATTCAATCCAAAATTTTCAGCAATAGAAGAACTGAATGATCTTAAGA
The DNA here is from genome assembly GCA_009831015.1 of Picea engelmannii. Classification (NCBI taxonomy): domain Eukaryota; kingdom Viridiplantae; phylum Streptophyta; class Pinopsida; order Pinales; family Pinaceae; genus Picea; species Picea engelmannii. Next base: position 410,591 of record ML787602.1, on the reverse strand, counting down.
CTCTGTCTATTGATCAACTCCTAGGAAATCTAACTGCTTATTAAATGAGGATTAGTAAAGATAAATCTACCACTAGAGAAGCATCATTTAAAGCAGACAAGAGTGAGGATTATGAGGCTGATGAAATTGAAGAAAAATTTGTGAGAAGACTAAAGAAAGGATCAGACAAGTACCAAGGCAAGTTTCCCTTCAAATGTTTTAACTGTGGAAAGATAGGTCACTTTTTATCTAAGTTTCCACACAAGCAGAAGGACTAGAACTCTGAAGGAGAAGAGAAGTACAAACCCAAGAGATTTGGTAAAAATAAAAGTTTATGTGTAAACAATGATGACTCTTTAGAAGACACGGATAGTGACTCTTCCTATGAAGATAAGGTAAATGACTTCATGCTTATGGCCAAAGAGGATTATGATAATAAAATCACAGGAAGTGATGTTAATGATGAAGAATTTGTGGTTGACTTGGAAGGAGAGTTGATCAGCGCTTTAGAAAAGATTGACAAACTCAGACTTAAGAAGAGAAATAAAAAACAATTGTTGATACAGTTCAAGAAATGCAGTAAAAAACATGATGAAGACTTTGCCCTACTAAAAGTGGAATTAGAAGAGGCAAATAAAATCAAAGACATTCTGAAACAACAGTTATCAGAAAAGAAGGCAAGATGTGAAGCTATCGAAGAAGTAGTGAAAACTAGGAAAGAGTTGGAGAAATTTCAATCCTTGTATCATCGAAATATGTCAAGTATCAAAGCCTCAGAAGGATTAGCCACCATTCTGAATCAGAAAAGGAATCCAAAGTTGAAAATTGGTTTAGGTTATGAAGAGGGATCAAGTATTGTTCAACCAAGTAACAAAGAACCCATCAAGTTTTTCAAATCTACAACCAATGACAACAACAAACCTACAAAAACAAAAGAAGATAATCATCCGCCTAAGAGGAGTAAAGAAAAAGGTGCCAAAAATGAATCTGTAGAACAAAGAAATAATACACCCTCTTCTCAAGGAAATCATCAGCATGGAAGAAATCGACCTGCTTAAAGAAGACAACCATTTTCTAGGTACAAATATTTTTTCTATGGATATTGTTTCTACTGTTCTAACTTTGGCCACAAAGATGTAAATTGTTCCTTAATATTTAGACATGAGAAATCAAGACACCCAAGGAATACATATCTACCACAACAGAGAATGAGACAACCAAGTAACAAACAACCATAGATTGCAAATTTTCAAATTAAGTTTAGAGACATGCAACTAAGGAGGTCAAGAAATAATAAACAGTCAATGAGTAGACAATTCTTCAACAATCACTTTGACCTATTGAACAATGAGCTTGAATGTTATAATTTTCATAACTTCGGCCACAAAGCTGCAAACTGCCATCTAAAGAATTACAAAGCAGATCCAAGGATAAAGTGTTAGGATATTTAGATACTTAGGAGTTAGTTAAGATCTACTTGTTCTAATGTGTCATTAGGTAAAAGCGTGTTTCTTAGTGTGTTCTTTAGTATGCACTAGTATGCATTTGTAGTTAGGAAATCCAACGGTCATGATATGTTCCCGACATAGAGTGATCTAACGGTTCATACTCTCCTCGATCTTAACGGCCATTGATTTGTGGCTTAACACCTGATTGGTCCATGATCTCTATTTAAAGAGCATGGAGGGTCATTTTCCAATGATTGATTGTGAGAAACTCTATTGTAAAATCTCTCTGTAATAGTTTTCTTTTGCATTAATAAACTGCTCCAAGTGGTCGCATTGGTTGGGGTCATGGATGTTTCCCTATAGGGGTTTTACCACGTGAAAACATTGGTGTGTTGATCTTTGATCTAGTTCTTTGAGTGGTTACTGAAGGTGTTCATCTTCTGGTGGAATACCTGTGTTGTCGAACATGGTATCAAATCCTATTTGAAGACCCGCTCCTATTGTAGATCGAGATCATGAAGCCGAGTTTCATCATATCCATTTTCTGTCATTTTCGTTCATTTCTAAGCTAAGAAGACTATTCCATTGCGTCCAGAGTATTCTTTTCAGTTAGGAACACTTTTTGTTTCACTCGAAAATGTTTCTATTTTCCCAAGATACAGCCATTGCAGTTAGATCTGGAGGTATAAAGCCTGAATACACATTTTTAAAATTTTTGCAAAGTTTTATTTTGGTTTTATTTCAGTTTGATATTATTTGTTTTTGGGTTGCTACTCTTTTATATCTGTGTATTCTCTTTTCCCCATGCCTTGTGCAATCTCAGCAAATCAGAAACAGTTATGAAAAGTTGCATCTTCTAGGTAAGTTAACTGAGATCTAACCCTTGTTGTCATCAAGAAGCGAATTTTTTTTCTTGTGTGAAAAGAGTTTTTTTAGCACGCTCTCCAAGGCCGTCAACAACAACAATCCTCCTTCTCAACATTACAATATGTTTTGCTAGACCATTTGGTTAAAACTTGCCTTATTAAGTAAGAGGTCTTGAGTTCAAGTCTCTCTTTTGTTACTTTTTTGAAAAAGTTTATGCTAAAATTGTAAAGTGTATTTTACTTCAAGTATAAAAGTGAATCACTATAAGTAGCTTTAATATTTTATTTTAGAGTTATTTATTTTGCATGCATCTTTTCTGTTGTAAAGTAATTTCATTGTAAAAGTGATCCCTACTTCTCTTTATAAAAGTGGGTCACTTCATAAAGCAACTTACACTATCACGTGGTCAGTTGGTTACCGTTTATGTTTTTTTTTTAAATGGCATAACTCTCACATCGGAAGTCTGTTTTCAGTGCCATTTTTTAAAACTGCATAACTTTTCGATATCTTTCCATCCAGATCATCAGTTTCAGTTTTTAAATCCACATTATCTGCATATTTAATATGGCTTCTGTTAGCACCAGGAATCACCTTCAGATTGCATGGAAGGCAAGCCCAGTACCCATCAGGTTATATGTGAATGTAAGAGTGTTTTTAAAAGGTCAAATGGAAAAAGACTCAAAATGATAATGTTCCAACTCAGAAAACAGGGCTAGCATGCACCAGCAATCAAGGTCTTGGCTAACATCAATCAGTAATTTGGGACTAAATATGAATAGAGGGAAGACTTGAATGAGAGAAATGTAGGGGCTACTGTAAACATCAGGTCTACAAAAACCTAAGGAATAAAGTTTCTTAACACAAGATCTTCTTGAACTTAGAAACTAAGGAAGCTAAATAAACATCATGATAATATAATGATCAAACATCCACCATAACATCACCACAATCATTCATGTGAATCATTCAAAGCATGAACATTTATCATCAGAAGAAAATAAGCTGAAAGAGAAGCTGATATCTATTAGCCAAAATTTCTTAAGTCCAGTACATAGCTAGATCATAGTCACTTCATCAAAATATTACAGTCTAAGGGAGCCCTACTCAACCATCTGAACCCACTAAAGAATTTGATTTATCTATTTATAACAAAAGGGAGGCAATAGCTGGAGGTACGAGTTGTCCTCCTTCCCTTGAAAATATATAAACATTTATTTGATCTAACAACTTATTTAACAACCTATGCTATAAAATAGAAAAATGTTGGTGACTAATCCAACCAAACTTCAAACTGATTTGATTCCCTTTTGCTACACAATTCCTTGTTTTCCATGTGTCTTTCAAAGCATGTGGTTGTCTTCATGATGCTAGTTGTTGTTTCTACAACCTTCTCCATCATCAGATTATCCAAAAAGTTGTTATATTGGCCCTCCTATATCCTTGGTGTATGTTGGCAGCTTCCTTGGGTAGAAAATCTAGGTAGGGCACTTCAAAACTGGAAAAGGACAAAAGGTAGCATCATTGTGCTGCATATGTGTGCAAACCTTTGTCCTCTTTGAAATATTAGGTAGCAAAATTACATAGTGCCCCTTATGCTACGTCTGTGTGCAAACCTATTCTCTACCAGATATTGGGTAGAAAAATTACGTAGCGCCATTGTGTTGCGTTTGTGTGTAGGCTTATCTTCTGCCAGATATTAGGTAGTTCCTGTAGGTAGTGCCACTTGTGTCGCGTTTGTGTGCAAGTTTAGGTAGCACTGTCAAAACGCAGTGCCTCCAATCTTGAATATGTGCAGAACAAGTAGTGGCCTTGCATAATTTCAAACCCATTATACTTAGGTGACTTGGCAGTACTATAGGTAGTGCATTTTACCACTGAGGAAGTTAGCACTTCGCAACATCCCAAAACTATGATAGTTAAACACTTAGAAGCATGTATAGATGACAAGGGTAATATTTGAAAAACAGTTTACCCTCTCAAAAAGGAAACATCCTCAAAAATAGGGCTCACCTTTCATCAACTATTTAGTTACCCTGACATTCAACCTCACACTCTTTCTTGTAGAAGGAGGATCTTTCTTTGGCATAGCAGAATTCTCCTTCTTAGAAATGACAGGCTTATTCTTAGAACTGCCAGGCCTCTTCTATGGATTTATGCTCTCCTTGACTATTGGTGTCTCTTTTTCAATGGCAACTTCAACCAATACCTGCAAATTTCTTTGGGCCACCTCATCTCGATATTGTTGCAACTCTTCTTTGCGCTTCTTGTTTTGAGACTAGAAGCCTCTGTTCAGCCTATAAAGGTTCTTGAGCTACCTATGGAGAGGTTGGGCCCTTCTAGCTGCAAACCCTGCCAAGTCAAGGGTGTGACTACAACCATCCATGAGCTCATCCATCTTTGTTCTTTCAAACGTGGCTTTTGTTTTCAATTGAGCCACCTCTTTCCTTGCTTCCCTAAGTTGCTTGATTAATATTTTGAAGGTTTGATTATCAGGTGGAGTAGTGACATGCTCAGTATCCACGGAATTCTCCTCAATCTCCTCTTACACCTGCATAGGAATTGCCTTGTCTGCCTCATCAGGATTCTTGGTGGCTTTTCTTTTACCTTTACCCTTCTTTTGCACAGCGGTTTCCTCTTTTCTTTCCATAGGCTTTCCAATGCCTTTACCCTTCTTCTGCATAGGGTTTTTCTCTTTTCGTTCCACAGGCTTTCCAATGCCTTTACCCTTCTTCCTTTGTACAGAGGTTTCAGGTACTTCAACAACTTCCCTAGAAATTGATGATCTTGTGAAAGGTATTTTTCCCTTGGTATTGACTGCTAGAAGAGAAGAGGGGAAGTGTAGCTTCTTCCCTTTCTTGGATGCAGTTTTGGTAGAAGAAGGAACCTCTTCTAATCCTGGTGGAAGAGGTGGTGAAAAATATATTTTTCGGGAAGGACAAGCTTCCTCCTGAGCTCCTGTGACCTGCTTGCTAACCTCTGAAACTTGAACAGGGGCTCTGCCTTTTCTCTTCCTATTGGTCCCTGCTTTAACATCATTGGTGGGTGATAAAGGACTTGCAATCTGTGATTGAGGAGTAGATGCTAGATCCAAATTGAAGTGAGAAGTAACCAAAAAATGCTCCCATGAAATATATTTCTTTCCCAATTCCTCATAGACTATCATTCTGATCAATCCAGAGTGGAAAAGGCTAGAATCCACATCCTTATATTTGGCTTGGATCCTGTCTGAAATTTTACCTATGTTCCTTAACAAATAATAGGGGATATTTATTTCAAATTTACTAGTAAAATGAAGCAAAATCCTTATATGGTACTGGTACAATGTGTTCAATATCCCTTCACATGTAAAATATCTCTGGATGATCTTCAATATTCTGTCAAACTGTTCAATCAGTTGACTCCTTGGCACACCTTTAGACAAGTCATTGGCTTGATGCTCAGGTTTAAAGAGATATTTGGCATAGGTTGAACTCAAAGCCATGGATTTGAACCACTTTTCACCTGTAATGGGGATTTATGTTGCAGCTGAGATAGAGGCTTCAGTCACCTCAAATTCCAAGTCCCCAACCTTGGTTCTCCTGCCATCAAAATGTAATGCAAATTGTTTTGTCACCTCTGGATGGCCTCTTTGCATATTCTGGCAGAAGGAGAGGCATCCAACTCTTTGAAAGACCTCTCTTGCCATGGGCTACGTATCAAAAATATGCATATCCACAGGTTATGTCCTAACCACCTTGCCTCCTTTGTGTGTCTTCTTTGATTGAGGAGTCTCCATGGCTTAGAATGATATCTTTTAAAGGCTTATGGGATAGTAATAACCAGGAAGACTTAAAATCGGGCTACAAATATACAAGGCTGACCTTTTAAAAATAGACTGGTGCTAGTAAGCCAAGCTTGACTATGGGAATTACACCCTTATATTTGTACAGGTATTTGAGAGTGTAGATAGTGAGGAGGTAATCTGTAATTGATCCTTTGTAACTGAGTAAAAATTCTTAACTCCAAAACGAAAGGAAGCGGGGAAGACACAGAGGGGTTAAGCAGCGCCCTTGGGTAGCGCAATATGTATGCAGAGGATAGGCTATTTAGGCACTTTCAATCTCAATGGATATGGCAGACATGAGTAATCAGACCAAGATACAGGTGATGGAGTTCACAAGTTTGAAAAGAGAGGAGACAAGGCTATCATGCGAAGATGAGTCCTTCACAACTGTGCAAGCTCGATAAACCAAAACCTGAGCGCTAATTTTTTGTGAAAGTTCATGTGCAGAGGAGGCAACACGGGATACCTGTGGAGTAGACACCTGTTTGAAAATTTAGTGAAATCTCAGGATGAAGTTGCTAACATTTCGGCCCTCAAGTCTACCTCAGCATCAAATTTGGTCACACCATTGTCGCCTGGTTAGAACTATGAGTTTGAGCAGCACAACATTACATGAATTTTCAAATCATATACCATTATCAAGGCTAGTAAATGCGAGATCTTGGAGGTATCTTTAACCAACTACCGGCACTAAAAGCAAGGAACATGACATCAATCTTGGTAATCATAACTCGTGGTGGAAATCATGACAAATAGATAAGGCGCTACGGAACCGCCTGATGAGCGTACAACGCTCCAGTTTAAAAAATGATTGAATAGGTAAGCAAGGACAGCAAGGCATGCTCACGAGGTCATGAGTGAGGAGAATGGTATGCTACATTAGTCTAGTCATGGGAGGGGAGGGATCGATCCTAATGACGCATCATGAAGGGGTCCAAAACTTTAGTCATGAACTAAAAAGGGGTTTAAGTCCAAAAAATCAATTTGAGGATCAAATATGAGCTATGACTCAAAAGTTTATTTATCTAGGGGGACCTAACAAACATAACTTTAAAGGGATGAAACTTAAAAAATTAAAATCTAAGGCTTAAAAAAGGATTAAACAAACTAAAAGACCCAAGGAAATTTAGTGTGATAACAGCTTCTACAAGTAATGTCTTGTTTACCAGCAACTGCTTCCAATGGAAATCTCATATGGAAGATTTATTAAGAAGTAAAGGCCTATACCGGATTACCTTGGGAAAGGAAAAAGCACCCACTAATGATGATAAGAAAGCCAAATGGGATAATAGGAATGGCGAAGCACGTGGACTAATCAGAATGTCCATCTCTCCTGATTTAAGGTACCACCTTCAAGAAATTAATGACCCCGAAGAAGCTTGGGACAAGATTGAATCTGTGTTTGGTAAACTCAATATTATTCGAGCACAACAGTTAGAAAATCAAATACTGACCTTGATTCCAAGTGATTTTTATTTCCTTGGAGACTATCTATCTAAGTTTAAGACACTCAGAATTTTATGTGAAAAATGTAAGATAAAAATGGAGGAAGAATGTTGCATCTATCTTATTCTTTCTAAGATAGGTAGTGCATATTCTATGTTTGTATCTACCTTTTATGCCATGAAAGAGGCTCTAGGGAAATCTTATGAAAAACCCACTCTTGAGTCCTTTTGTGATGCTATGATTAGAGAGGAAGATAAGCTTATACAACTTGGAGTGATCAGCACTGCAGGTACCTCTAACAAAGCCTTAGTTGCCCAACAGAAAGATAAACCCAAGTATCTGAAGAAGCAACATCCTCACTACAACAACAAGCAATATAAGGGTCCCAAACCTGCTCAGACAGCTTCAGCTCCTACTGGTGACAAAGGCGCAAAATATAAAAATAATAAGACTAACAGATATTGCAACTTTTGTGATAAAGATGGTCATGATGAGTCCAAATGTTTCAAGAAGATGGCAGCTTTAGAAGCAGCGATGAAGAAGTACAATATCAGTATTGATTCTCCTTCTTATTCTTCTTCTCATGGACATTCACTTTCTGGTTCTAGTTTCTCCTTCAACACAAATTCTACCTCTTCTTCTGATGAGTGGCTTATTGATTTAGGATCATCTTATCATATGGCTAAGCATAAAGCCATATTTTCTGCTCTAAATGAATGTAACACCAAGAAAATATTTGTTGGTGATGATAGATCTCTTAGTGTTGTAGGATCTGGAACAATTCAAGTAGATAATGGTCATTTCAATGATGTATTATGTGTTCCAAGTCTT
>ML787602.1:380135-402147 GCA_009831015.1 Picea engelmannii | reverse complement strand
TATCAGTATATCAAATCACTCATTCAGGTGAAGGTAAAACTGTAGAGTTTTCACCTCACCAAGTTGTAATCAAGGATCTAAAATATCCTAAGCATGTTCTTGCAACTGGAATTGTTGATGATATTACCAGGTTGTACAAGTTTAACAACTTTGGGTCATCAACTTTTTCATCAGTTTTTGTTGCTCATAGCGATGACTTGAGCAAACTTTGGCATGAGCGGTTTGATCATCTAAACTATCACTCATTGCAACAACTATGTAATCAACAGATGGTGACTGGTCTTCCTCTTGTTTCATGCAGAGATGGTGTTTGTTCCGGTTTTGTTCTCGGCAAACATCATCAGGACAGTTTTGACAAACGTGCCTCTTGGCATGCATTGGGCCCTCTGCAGCTTGTTCACAAGGATTTGTGTGGTCCATTTTCTTCTCCTTCTCTTTTTGGGTACAAGTATTTTTTAACTTTCATTGATGATTTTTTCAGATGTACTTGGGTTTACTTCTTAAAACTTAAGAGTGAAGTTTTTGACAATTTTTTGGCCTACAAGGCCCTTGTATAAAAGCAATCTAGACATCAAATTCAAAAGTTAAGAACAGATAATGGAGGTGAATATGTGAACAATAATTTTACAAGTTACTTCACTACACAGGGAATCCAAATGCAACACACTGTTCCATATACACCACAACAAAATGGTGTTGCTGAGAGAAAGAACCGCACAATAAAAGAAATGGCTAATTGTATGATCCAATCTAAGGGATTAAGTCTAAAGTATTGGGTGGAAGCAATCAACTGTGCAAATTACATAGTCAATCACACTCCCACAAAAGCTCTTAAAAATATAACACTGGAATAAGCTTGGACTAAAATTAAACCAGATGTAAGTCACTTATGTGTATTTGGCAGTATAGCATGGGCTCACATTCCTGATGAGAAAAGGAAAGCATTGCATCCTAAAAGTGAGAAGTGTATATTTATTGGTTATTCTGAAGATGTCAAAGGTTATAGACTTATTCAACCACATTGTAATGAAATTATTCTTAGAAGATATGTTAAATTTGATGAAAATCTCTTGGCCTGCGAGCCTAATTCGGCGGTTGTGCCTTCTTCGGCATTTGTGCCTTCTTTTGTTCCTATTCTGTTTTATTCTTCAGATTATGATAGTGAGGATGAAAATCCACCTCCGCATGCTGACCTTCCTCCAGATGATTCCTTTGAACCTGAACAAGCACCAGTTCCATTGCTTCCTAGATGGGTCTGTTCAACATGAGAAGCAGTTGGTGATATTGTCGGTGATCCTTCATATCAGCGTCAAACACATTCACAGTTCCAATGAACCTCTTCTCTTATGGCTCAAGTTTCAAAGACTCATGATCTAGATACATTTCCAGAAGCTTCAAGTCATCCATATTGGGATACAACAATGAATGAAGAGTATCGTTCTTTAATGGAAAACGATACTTGGGATATTGTACCTCTTCCAAAAGGAAGAAAACTTGTCAGATGTAAATGGGTCTACAGAACTAAGTATGCATCAGATGGAAGTGTTGAAAGACACAAGGCTCAGTTAGTTTCCAAAGGATTTTCCCAAGCTGAAGGAATTGACTATAATGAAACCTTTTCCCCTATAGCCAAAATGAATTCCATTCACCTTGTTCTTGCCCTTGCTGCCTCACATAAATGGGAGGTCCATCAGATGGATGTTAAATCCGCCTTCTTGCATGGAGATTTTAAAGAAGAAATATACATGGAACAACCTCTTGTCTATGTCTAGAATGACTCTAGCCTTGTTTGTCGCCTTAAGAAATCTCTTTATGGTCTTAAGAAATCTCCTCGGGCTTGGTATGCCAAAATGGACAACTTTCTTATTGACACCAGCTTCTCTAGATGTCATTCTGATCCTAATGTCTATACCAAGAAAGTAGGAAACCATCTCATAATCCTTGTCCTTTATGTTAATGACCTTATCCTTACTGGTAGTGACTCAAAACTTTTAAACCATGTGAAAACCAGCCTTAAGAAGAAATTTTAAATGAAAGACTTAGGCTTTTTGCACTATTTCCTTGGCCTCCAAGTTTTGCAAACCAATGAAGGAATTTTTCTTTCCCAATCTAAGTATGCCTGTGACCTTGTTCTTCACTTTCACATGGATGATTGTAAACCAACCCCTACTCCCTTCCAGTCTGGAGTCAAGCTTACTGCCACCTATACCTCTCTTGAAGTTGATGCCACCATGTATTGTCAATTAGTTGGTAGTCTCTTATACTTGACTCATACCCATCCTAATCTTTCCTTTGTTGTTGGTCTTATTGCCCGATATATGCAAACACCCCATGAAAGCCATTGGAAATAAGATAAAAGGATACTTCACTATGTCCGTGGTACAGTTCAATTCGGGATACATTACAATTCAGGGGTGACTCCTTTATTGGTTGGTTTCATTGATTCAGATTGGGTCGATGACTCTGATGATTGGAAGTCTACTATAGGTTATGTTTTCAACCTTGGTTCAGGACCTGTCACTTGGGCCTGTAAGAAACAACAGGCTATTTCACTTGCTTCAGTAGAAGTAGAGTATCAAGCAGCGGTAAATAAAAGTCAGGAAGCCTTGTGGCTTCGACAGATCCTTTCAGAGTTTGGATTTGAGCAGCAGCATCCGACCAGCCTTTGGTGTGACAATCAAAGGGCCATCAAGCTCACCAAATACCTAGTTCAATATCAGCACATCGAGCTACAAATTCACTTCATCAGAAATCTCATTCATGATCAAGTTATTGAAGTGCTATTTTTCCCTACAGAAGATCAAGTTGCAGACATTTTCACAAAGTCTCTTACAGAAGCAAAGTTTTCCAAACTTTGATCTATGTTAGGAGTTCAGGAAGATGTCATTAAGAGGGAATAGGCTCTAATGCCTCCTTCCTTCTCCTATTGTTTCAACATTGTAAATCCTTCAATCCTATTCCAAGTTGTTCTTAAAGGGGGATGTTAGGATATTTAGACACTTAGGAGTTAGTTAAGATCTACTTGGTCTAATTTGTCGTTAGGTAAAAGTGTGTTTCTTTAGTATGCATTAGTATGCATTTGTAGTTAGGAAATCCGACGGTCACGATATGTTCCCGACATAGAGTGATCCAATGGTTCATACTCTCCTCGATCTTAACAGCCATTGATCCATGGCTTAACACCCGATTGGTCCATAATCTCTATTTAAAGAGAATGGAGGGTCATTTGTCAATGATCGATTGTGAGAAACTCTATTGTAAAATCTCTATGTAATATTTTTATTTTGCATTAATAAACTGCTCCAAGTGGTCGCGTTGGCTAGGGTCATGGATGTTTCCCCGTAGGGTTTTACCACGTGAAAACATCGGTGTGTTGATCTTTGATCTGGTTATGTGAATGGTTACTGAAGGTGTTCGTCCTCTATTGGAATACTTATGTTGTCGAACATAAAGCTCTTAGCTAGAAAGGCCAACACATGGAAAAAGAAAGATAGTGAAAAATGTGGTCTAATAATTTCAACTCAAAAACAAAAGGACTCCTGGAATATAAATAGTGAATTTTCCAAGCACATGAATGGAGACAAGGATAAGCTTCTTCCTATAAGTAAAAGCAAAATAGGAAATGTGATCTTTGAAAATGATGAACCGGGTAAAATCAAGGGTAAAGGGACAGTGAGTTTGAGTAATGGCAAAGGAAATTATCACGATGTTCTCCTTGTAGATGTTATAAAACATAATTTTCTCAGTACAAGTCAAATGTATGACAGAGGTTGTGAAGAGGTGTTCACGTCCAAAGATTGTAAGGTGAAAAATGTAAACTCGGGACAAGTGGTGGCTAAAGGCATAAGGATGGATAATGATGTTGATGTTGAATCCTCCCATGCAAGAAAAGAAGAAATAGAAGAAGAATCATGTCATAAGCCGAAAGAAGAAGTTGTGAAGGTTGAGAAGTCAAACACCCAAATCAAGTTCTTGAACAACTCCATGACCCTGGATGAGATCTTAGATAGTCAAAGATCACCAAATGACAAATCTGGTCTTGGATACAACAAGGAATAAATTAGGACTCCTAAGAAGTCTAACATAGGTCCTTCATTTGTAAAAAGGGAAAGCAAGTATGAGAGTGTTTGTAATGGTTTTTTCTTGTGATGCGCATGGTCATAAAATTCTTGGATTGTAGGCATCATGGAAGAAAAATAAAATTTTTGTAATAGAAGATCAGAGAAGAGTGACAGGGGGGGTCATTCAATTATGACAAGAAAATGTTGATGAAGGAGTCCCAGTGCGAGAGGTGAGCAATATTGAGTCTGATACAGAGGACACAGCTGAATATGAAGATGAACAGGTCCAAGAATCAGAAGGAGAAGACTATGGGTTAGATACAAATAAGAGAATCCATCATGTCAAGGGGAATGTGTATTGGTTGAATATCTGATACCTCTGACAAGTACTGTAACAGCTTAGGGGGAGCATTTTTTCTTTGGCATTGATGTCAAAGGGGGAGAAAAGGAATGGTCTGGATGCTACAGTCGGTGCATTAATTAGAACAGTGCAGTCTTTTAGGGTTGCCATCGATGCAAGACCAAAGTGTGCTTGTCATTGATGGCAAGACCAGAGTGTCCATCGATGGAAAAATAGGAACAACGTAATCTCAGGTGAAGAAGCAAACATTATGCAGAGATCAAAGCTCGGGAGAGATAATGTTATGAGATGCGCAGACACGATCCCATACATCAAGGCTCGTAGAAGGATCAAAGTTTGTGGCCTTTGACACTTAGATATTTGAGAAAGCCTAAGCTCAAGAGGAGGAGCAATAGTGGTCGTTGGATCACCAATCCTGAATACCTAATGTCCATTAGATCATATTCCAATGACCAAAGGAAGCGCAGAGGAGGAGTACAGATCTGAACCATTGGATCCATAGGACACATGGTGAGAGATCATCATTTTGCTGACTCACAAACTGGAAAAGTCAAAGGTGAGTAGTCCTCCAACTTCGTGAAACGTGAAGTCTCGATAAGATCCAGACCATTGGATCATAGAGGGTTGTGGGCCATTGATCTAGAGCAAGTTTCAGAAAATTCAGAGTCGGGAGAAGGGAGGTGAGTACTCCTCCAACATCGTGAAACACAAAGTCCTGATAAGTCTGAATCGTTGGATCATAGAGGGTTGTGGGTTGTTGATCTAGAGCAAGTTTTAGAAAATTGTAAGTCGGAAGAAGGGATGTGAGTAGTCCTCCAACTTCGTGAAACGTGAAGTCCCGATAATATTTGGGCCATTGGATCACAGAGGGTTGTGGGTCGTTGATCTAGAGTATTTTGGATATTGGGAGTTGGAAGAGTCAGGGATGGCTCATGTTCAAACACCTAACACGCGAAGTCACGAATTGATCACAGTCATCAGATCAATTTCGAGTGGAAGGACAGGATAAGCTAGCAAAGTTGCATCACAAAAAGATCGAGTCATCGATCTAAGATCTTGATCAAATGAACAACATTCACTTCGGATATAGAGATGTGAGGCGTTTACACTTAGAAAAGTTTGAGATTTGAAATCTCCAGAATACGAAGTTTCGTCAACCGTCATATCTAGAGATTAGACAATGACCGTTAGATCATGGCAGACCACGTTAGCAGACCACGACAGCAAGGACAGGTGGCAGACTACGTCAGCAAGGACACGTGGCACAATTAGACAATGAAAAGTGTCAAGTTGATTCAGCATTTCAGGTACGTGGAAATCAAAAATCCGAGTGGCACGTGGCATCTGCTCGGCTCATGACATCTCATCGAGTGACGCAAGAGTTATGTCACTCCAGGAGTTTTGCTTCAGGATTTTTACCACCAGTACTCTCCTAAAGACCCAAAGTCCAGAAGGCTTAAGTCCTGGATCGGAGGATAGTTGTTGGATTAAAGAGGACATGTGTCAATGGATTGTAAAATCTGGGAAAAAGAAAAGGAAGGATGAACGAGAGGTTGAGAATTGAAATCTCCAAAGTCCGGAGACACGAAGGAGATTTCAACCGTTGATTCGAGAGGGACATGCGTCATTGGATCATGGAATCCGGGTGAAATGCTCTGAGAGAAAACGAGAGTTTGAGAATTGAAAGTCCCAAAGGCTAGACTTGCAAAGGAGATCCTGATCATCGATTGAGGAGGACAAATGTCATTAGATCTTCCATTCCGGAAGATATCCAGTCAGCAGCAACAAGTTTTGAGATTTGAATCTCACAGAGCCTAGATCACAGAGTAAATCTCAGTTGTTGATGGAGGAAGGAGAGATCTAGTCTGCAGACTTGAGAGGAAATATATGAACCATCCATTTAGGAGTGCCATCAAGATCGTGAGATCAACAATCGTGCTCCATTGTGGGGCCAAAACATTTTAGGGCCTTAATATTTCATGAACAGGCCGCAATTGAAACCATGGTTTTGGAGAAAGGACGCGTGGAGGATCGTGGTGAATTGAGGGGAAAAAATAAGTTTAGTCTAAACCACCTTGGGATTCCCCCACAATCAATTGGTCACATGAAGCTCATAGCCCAAGGTCATATCATGAAAAGGAGCCAACGCTCACTAGATAGAAATCGGGAAGTGCCTTTTTTATTAGGCGATTGGTCACCGCTGGTGGTCACATGAAGGAAAGGCCTTAGAAGCCAAAGAAGCCATAATTGACTGGCTGTAACTGACAGAGAAGATGAAGAGTCTTGGCTGCCAAAGAAGCTAAGGAATATCAGCATAATGGCCACTGATGATGAACTCACAGGCGACAGAACCGCCAGAGAAGATGAAGGGTTGCCATGATGATCAGGAGATGACTCAATGTGGGAAATGCATGCAGAACAGAGAAGTGAAGTGATTATGTTGTCAAGATATGTAGGAGCAAGGAAGAGCTCCAGTGAATAACCCATAGGTAAGAACAGTGACGCAGTGAAGAGCATGCAGAGGTATTGCGCATGAAGGATGCAGAAGGTGCATAGAGAGTATAAAAACACAGAACAGAGAATAGATGATTTGTTGTTGAGTGTGATTAATGTGGGTAGAAGCATGTGGTGTGAAGGAGCTGAAGTGTAGAAGAAGTAAGGAACAAAAATTCACATCTGAGAGAAGAACAGAAAGCACAGCAGACACGAGGAGAGAGACACTGATGTAGGTAGAGCAGAGCAGTGTAGTAGAACAGTGATGAGACTGGTAATCCATAGATAAATGTTGTATCACTATGATAAATTTGTAAAAGGAAAAGATTTATATTCCAGGGTGGTTGGTAGGTGCTAGGGAGGATTGGTGTCCTCGGAGTTTCAAGTGGGTGCTTGAACACATGGAGTTGTAGCTTCCATCTAGTTGCATCTAGAAAAACTAGGGTGGCAGGGTAGTGCAAGGGAGAACTATTGTTCTTTGTTATACAGGTCGGTGCCTGTGTGACTAGAAGTTGGTGCTTCCATCCAGTTGGTGTTGGAACACTTAGGGAGTTGGTGCTTCCTTCTAGTGGGTGCTATAGAAACTAGGGAGTTGGTGCTTCCTTCTAGTGGGTGCTAGAGAAACCAGGGAGTTGGTGCTTCCTTCTAGTGGGTGCTAGAGAAACTAGAGAGTTGGTGCTCTCAGCAAGTTATAGCTTGCAAAACAGAGGTGGTAGCCTCACAATGAGTTGGTGATCATAAGAATGATAATCTACAGAAAATAACGATTACTTATCATATCAAGAAGAAGGGGTTTTTACCCTTTATGGGTTTCCTTAGGAAATATCTGTCTCTGTATATTTCATGTGTGTGATTGATGTTGAATGTTCTATTTCTTACCTCCCTGCATTATTGTGATTGTCATTGAGTGCTCTGTAAATAGTTTAAAATAAGAATAATTGTTTAAGCACGGCAACAACTGATTCACCCCCCCCCTTCTTAGTTGTCCAACAGCTTCTTGGGATTCTTGGGTTAATCTTTCTGATGGACGACTAAGGCTTTGTTGTAGGTACCTGCAGTGTTGATCACTCCAAGTTGTACAAGATTATCTTGCTCTCTAATCAAAGCATCACAAAAGTTCTCAAGAGTGGGTTTTACATAAGTTGTTCATAGAGCCTCTTGCATGGCATAAAAGGTAGATACAAACATATAATATGCACTACCTAGCTTAGAAAGAATAATATTGATGCAACAATCTTCGTCTATCTTTATCTTACATTCTTCAAATAAAGTTCTAAGTGTTTTAAACTTAAATAGATAGTCTTCAATGCAAGAAAAATCACTTGGACTTACAGTCAGTACTTGATTTTCTAATTGTTGTGCTCGAATAATATTTTGTTTACCAAACACAGATTCAATCTTTTCCCAAGCTTCTTTGGGTTTATCAATTGATTGAAGGTGGAACCTTAAATCAGGAGAGATGGACATTTTGATCATTACACGTTCTTTTTCATTCATGTTATCCCATTTGACTTTCTTATCATCATTAGTGGGTGTTTTTTCCTTTCCCAAGGTAATCCAGTTCAAGCCTTTACTTCTTAATAAATCCTCCATATGGGATTTCCATTGGAAATAGTTGGTGCTGATAAGCAAAAGATTACTTGAAGAAGCCATATTAAATATGTAGATAATATGGATTTAAAAACTGAAACTGATGATCTCAATGGAAAGATCTCGAAAAATTAGGCGATTTTTTAAAACACGGCACTGAAAATGGACTTCGGATGTGAAATTTATGCCCTTTTAAAAAAAAAGGCATAAACGTTAACCAAAGGACCATGTGATGGTGTAAGTTGATTTATGAAGTGACCCACTTTTATAAAAAGAAGTGGGGATCACTTTTACAATGAAATTACTTTATAAAAGAAAAGTTGTATGCAAAATAAATAACTCTAAAATATTAAAGCTACTTATAGTGATTCACTTTTATACTTGAAGTGAAATACACTTTACAATGGAGCATGAACTTTTTCAAAAAAGTTACAAAAAGAGAGACTTAAACTCAAGACCTCTTACTTAATAAGGAAACTTTTAACCAAATGGACTAGCAAAACATATTGTATTGTTTAGCATGAGAATTGTTGTTGTTGTTGTCAACCTTGGAGAGCATCCTAAAAAAAATATTTTCACACAAGAAAAAAATTTCGCTTCTTGATGACAACAAGGGTTAGATCTTGGTTAGCTTACCCGTAAAATGCACATTTTCCTATCTGTTTCTAATTTGTGAGATCACACAGGGAACATAGAAAAGAGCATACACGGATCTAAAAGAGTAGCAACCCAAAAACAAATAATATAAAACCAAAATAATACTTTGCAAAATTTAAAAATGGCATATCCAGGCTTTATACCTCTGGATCTGACTGAAATGGTCGTATCTCAGGCAAACAAAAACCTTTTCGAGTGAAACGAAAAGTGTTCCTAACTTAAACAAGTGCTCCGGACGCAATTGAACAGTCCTATGAGCCCAGAAATGTATGAAAATGGCAGAAAATTGAGATGAAGCAACTCGGCTTCACGATCTCGATCTACAACAGGAGCGGGTCTTCAAACATGCTCTAATACCACGTTCGACAACACATGTATTCCAATAGAGAACGAACACCTTCATTAACCACTCACACAACCAGATCAAAGATCAAATCACCGATGTTTTGACATGGTAAAACACCTATGGGGAAACATCCACAACCCCAGCCAACGCAGCCACTTGGAGCAGTTTATTAATGCAAAAGAAAAATATTACAAAGATATTTTCTTACAATCAATCATCGGAAAATGACCCTCCGTGCTCTTTAAATAGATATCATGGACCAATCGGGTGTTAATCCATGGATCAATGGCCATTAAAATCGAGGAGAATATGAACCGTCAGATCACTCTATGTCAAGAACATATCATGACCATCGGATTTCCTAACTACAATGCATACTAACGCATACTAAAGAAACACACTTTTACTTAACGACACATTAGACCAAGTAGATATTAACTAACTCCTAAGTGTCTAAATATCCTAACATAACCAATGGATAAAATTGTTTTTTCAATGTAGATGTAAATTTAGACCATGAATAAAGGAGTTTACCATTATGTTTTCTACCTTTCTGAAGTTTCCTCCCCCACCATACAAGGGTTGTGCCTTCCAACCGAAGAGAAGCCAACTAGATGTTCACCTCTTCTTCTTTGATCTATTGTACATGGAAGTAAACTTCGATCTGTCTAATACAATTATTTAACTTATATGCATTAGCTTCTCCATTAAACATGGGTAAATTAAATTTCACATCTAGTTTCAATAATAGATTTTTAGAAGCATTTGGATGAAAACTGGAATGATGAGAATGAAAGGAAGAGAAGGAAGATATTGAACTTGAATATGGATATGGAGGCTCAGGACGGTCTTCTCCATTTCCCTGGTTCACTGAAGCATTATCCTCTTCTTTAGATTTATTCTTCTTTTCCTTATTTGTCACTCTCTTCTCGTAATCTGTAAACAAATTTTCTACCATGCCTGACATCTAGTAGAAAGCTATGTGGAAAGTCTTCTCATTCTCTACACAAAGTTCTTCAACCTCCATTTTCCTTCTTCGAGTTGCATGTCCAATCTATGGGTTTAAAGTCTTGAGTTTTCCTTCACCTTCTTTGAGCTTGGCCCTAGTAAGCATTCACACTCACAATTCAAGTCAAAGAACACCTCTCTGATACCAACATGATCTGAGATATTTTATTCGATGACCATTAAATGAATTTCTTTAAAGAGCATAAATAAAGCTTGTGTGCACATGAATAAAGCTTATGTGCACATAAATAAAGAAGGTATAAATATGGAGAAGAGAAGAGAAATGAGACAAGAACACAAATCTTGATAACATAGTTCATCCCAACAATGGACTACGTCTTCAGGCCCACTTCGAAGTGGAGAGGCATTATATTATCTCAACAAAAAATGGCATAAATTGCATGGCTATAATTCAAAACTGAAAATGGCCTAAAGATCCACTTTCTGGATGTAAAATATGACTGTACCAGTGAACTCATGGCGAGAAAATGTGCAAAAATGACTATTCATATGTCAACTTATGTCATTGTTCATCCCATGCCCCCCTGGGCTCTTCGCCTCATAATATGTGCCACACAGTCTGCATAAAATCTCTTGTACCTACATAAAATTATGTGTCGTCGTACGAAGTTGGGCGTGGACCATGAGCATAGCAACAGTCTAAGTTTAAATTGAAAAACTCTAGGTGGATAAACCAAAAGGGCGGTCAACCCGATTGGTTAGCGATAATACATATTAAGCATATGGTTTGGGGAAGTCCGTGGGTCAAACCCTACATAATCCCCTTTTAAATAATAGTTAAAACAACACATATGAATATAGTTTATAACTATATTATAATTCAACTGTTCATACTTTGGTTTGAATGTCGAAACTTCCCGCTAATGATATGATTGGACCATTGCACAAATCCAGCCCACAATGAATACTAACCATGCGGATATGGTGAGATGGCCACCAAGATTTCATTTGTATGTGGTCATCGGGCGAATTGACTGTCGGGTCTGGCATCGGCCGGCCCAACCCATTCTTTTTTTGAATTGTTCGATTTTAGGCTCTCATTGGGAATCCACGGGGTGCCGCATGGTGCTAGGTGCGTCATGGGCATCCATGTCAAACCCTACCATTTGTTTCCCCTTTCCCAGTCATCCTACCATGTAGGTGTCACCTGTCACGCTATAAGGAGGGCACATGGCGACCCCTGGGTGGTGCCACGTGGTGTCGTCTGGATGTGCCATATCTCACCTCACCATTAGCCCACTTGGCCACCTAATTTTTCCAAATCAGCATGCCACATGTCAACCTCTAGGTGGTGCCACATAGGCATGTTGATGCCATCATGACATCACACCTGTGTAGTTGACTACTGACATCACCTATATGGATGTTTATGTCACCTTGTTGAATTTGACTAGGTTGACCAAAACTTTGACTGGCCATATCTTCTTCACTCAAACTCTGTTTCAGGGGTTGTTTGCGCTATTGGAAATCTCTCGACGAGATCTTCGACTTGGTGCCATTTTTGCTGAGATTCGAGGAATTTGAAATTTGTGGCCTTTTAGATCCTCTTGGATCATGAGGAGTCAATCGTGTACCTGCTAATATGATTATCCTCTGCCAAGGAGGTGGCTATGTCATTCGTGCTTCCCATGAGATCACCAGAAAGTGTGTGATATATGTTAGTCAGTTAATCAATATGTTATTCACCCTAAGTGGATCTATGATGCAATCTGTCTATATGATCCCCCTAGAATGGACAAAGATTGTATCAACCCTGCCTGAAGAGTGTGGCATGACCTGCTCAGC
Organism: Picea engelmannii; assembly: GCA_009831015.1. Lineage (NCBI taxonomy): Eukaryota > Viridiplantae > Streptophyta > Pinopsida > Pinales > Pinaceae > Picea > Picea engelmannii. Next base: position 389,825 of record ML787602.1, on the reverse strand, counting down.
TTCCAAGTTGTACACTCACCCATATCTCCTATTAAAGAGTTCGTGAAGTCCCTCCATGTGAAACTCTCTTGGACCTGCTCATGAGTGGTGAAGTCATCGGGGTCCCAAACTACCCTGTATGATGAAACTACCCTATATGATGTGAAGCACCCTCTACTCATAGTAATGATATTCCCTTTTCTCATATAAGAACCTACCAAACTATCCCTAATGAGACAAGAAATCATAAACTGTTGAGACTCGGTCAACTCCTCAGAAGACCACACCCCAAGAGTAAATCCTTGAGAATACAAACCAGCCATCCCATATGTGTCATCTATCGAGTTGTCAACAACTGCATTCCCAATGTCCCATGCCAATCGTAGAGAGGAACCATCATTTTGATGATGCATCCCTCCAATCATCATTGTCTAACTTCCATGCTTAGACTATGCCCTCCTCTCCTGGAACTCCCTATCATGGATCATACTCGGCTTAGACATCTTAGTGAAGTCATCACTTGTCAATCCATGGCTATCCTCGATGAGGGAAAAACAAAACTCCACAACTCCTCTCACCTCATCCCCATCACGATGCAGATCCATCACTACTTCGGCTCTGACAGTCATCAATCTCATCTGAATCAACCCTTCGCTTTGATGAATACCCGGATCCCACCACCTCATTGGGAGTATACTACTCCCAACATCTATTGCTGAAAACATTTTGTACAACTCCAATATAATCTAAGGCTACCCCTACACACCCTGTACCCTAATCATTAAGTCCCAATGGATGGTCTTTATCGCTTCTACGAGGCTACTTGTCTCACTCATTTAACTCTAGTAATCCTCCCATGTCCTGTTGAGGGCGTCAAACCATGACGAAAGATGCCTTGACAACTACCTGTAAGAATGGAGGGTGACTAATGTGTTGTTCAACCCCAAGGGCATGACCAAGATCCCCTAATGATATCTAGGAACAGACATGTGAGTATCTGGCTCCTTGATCCTCATCTACTAACATCCTTTCTAAAGCTCGATTATCGAGGTGTATATTTCTCCTTGAGGCTCACTCATCCACTCTCTAATCCTAGGTATCCTCAAATCAAGGGTGTGCTTGAGGCCTCTGTCCAAAGGTCTCCCTGGTGGAAAATCTCCAAAGCTCCACTGCCCACTACCATATGCCAATGAATACCCCTACATACTACAACACACCATTGTGTCCCCTTGTACCATCTGGTGTCATGTGCATGCTATTGAACCCAACACTTCGTTGATGATGGTTTTATATGTATCCTAGAGTGTGTCCATGCCTATCATGTACCTGTCCACCCAATCTATGGACACATATGCTTCCTCATGGGTTGGTCCACAAGGAAGGTGCTCAACTATCTCCCGAGTCTCTAATGTGCTCTCCAAAAGAAAGGGCTCATGATCTGTAAGAGCACAATCCAAACTCTTAGAGTCATGGCTCCTTTTGAGCACTCACAACTCAGAATGCTCCTCATCTAAACTCGTCATGAGAGGCTCCTCCCTCATATCATGTGTGACACTCATGCCCACATGTATCATGGTTGCCAAATCTGATGGAGTCTATGCCATAAGTGGTGAAGAGCATACCAATATCATCCGATAACGAAGCTCCTCGACCTCTCATGTCTTGTCCTCAAAAAACTTGAGAGAAAGGTCCCTATCCATAAACAACTGCAATTAGTTTGACTTTAGTTTCTCTAGTTCTTCTTTTTCGATGTGCAAGTGAGCACTAGTGACTCCACCTACCACTCCACTATGTCTCTCCTCTATCTAAGCTCTCCACATAAAATCTTCAATGAATCTACCAGCTCCATCGGTCTTGGTCAATACCTGTGTGATTCAATCCTCGGTCACCAATAACCGATCCTCCAAGCCACGCAGTGTTAATGTTCTCTGTCCAATCGCATCCAAATGGTCTAGACCATCATCTGTAAGAGTGCTCTCCTCATCATCACCCAATGCACTCAGTGATACCATGCTATGATGGGACTCATGCATGACATCGTCCTCCACACATGAATCCTGTGAAGAAGGATCCATGTCCCCTGGCGATCTCTCAAACACCCCTCCTATGTCACATGTGGTTACCATCATTCCCTCATCATCATCATGGGTGTCATGAGTGGGATGGGAATGCTCATCATATCTAGGTGTTAGCATACCCTCATCATCATAAGAATCCTCAATGTGTATGCCATCAACATGTCTTTCAAATATGCTAGTGTCAAGGACCTTATAGGAAACTATTAAAGGTGCATGAGGTGTTGATGTGTCATCATCCTCATAGTCAACATAGGTGGGGCAAGAATTTTCCCCCTCATCATTAGTACTAGTGATAGACCCCGTCAACATACTAGTGTTAACAGTCTCATCATAGACCACTACTTGGTCTTCCTCTATGCTCACCTCCTCATCATGGCTGCATGCATGCTCCTCCACATGGGAATGTGCCTGTTGTAACCTAGGTCTGCACCCCTGCCTATCCTCTCTCATTTCCCTATGCCTTCATGAAATCTTTCCTCTTAAAGTTGGTCAAATCAGTTTCCCATTTGTTTAATGACTTGGTTTTCTTTATTGTCTTGCTTGATTGATTCTTTGCATAGAGTTTTCCTGTTTTTCTTGAAGGGTAAACACATAGCGTGATTTGGTTTGAATTATTTGTCATCTTGTTTTCCATTAATTGAGCTTGCAGCAAGTCGATCAAGTATGTTGTATGCACAGGGAATGACCATGGATAAAATGAAGCATTCAGAGCAGTCCATTTCAGGATTGAAGTATAAGCAAACATCAAGTTAGGTTTCTAGGGTGGATATCCAGCAGGCCACTTATATCGATCGTTCTCATGCATTCGGAGCATCGAAATCACACAGGTTTTAACATCAAGAGAGAACCCACGAAGTATCGAAACCCTGAAATTCCAAAGCGTTGAAGTCCCAAAGAGACATGTCATTTGGGCCCGTACTACTCTAGGAGTTATACAAACTTTGCATACAAAAAATTATGAACCCCAAAGAGCTGAGACACATGGCGCTCATCTGCGCTAGCATGAGGCATCCATCCAATGATGACAGGTGGCACTCATCTACGCTGACACGTGGCATCCTTCAATTGATACATGTGGCATTCATCCAGCACTAACATGTGGTAGCCGTCAGTCGAGACACGTGGCACCCGTTTTTGGCACATTTGGGGCCAACATATGAATTATTTCAAGTGACATGTGTCACTCACCTTATGTGACATGTTAGCAGCCATGGCATCATATGACGTTAGGCCACCACGTCACTTTGCAAGTTTGTTCTTCAGAAAATTCCAGTCCATAACAAGCACAGAGCCCCGAAGTCTGAATTTCTGAACCCTGAAGTGTCGAAGACACTTGGCACTCATCATTTCAGACACATGGCGCTCATCCGTGGAGATGCATGGCACTCTCCTAACCTCACACGTGGCACTTATTTCTGCTCATTTGGGTCTCATCATCCACTCATTTTTTGGTGACACATGTCACTCGCCTTATGTGACATGTCATCAGCCATGACATCATACGATGTCAAGACACCATGTCACTTCGCAAGTTCGTTCTTCGGAAATTTCCATTCAGAGCAAGAACATTTCTCCAAAACCCGGAGCCCCAAAGTCCCATAATATTTAGATGATAAAAACGGATTAATACAGGTTTAATTAGCAATAATAAAATGCCAATCACTTCACAAGTTCGGCACTCTGGGAGTTATATATGATTTTCATTCAAGTTCTCCTGAACTCCGAAGTGTCGCAATGACGAGAGATTTCCATGTCACTACGAGAGAAATTCACTTCGGGAGATATTCATGCTCCACGTTCAAAATCTCTCGAGCTCTAAGAAATTTTTTTCATCACTAAATGGGGTTAGAGGAATTCTAGAACTCGAAGACTAAGAAAACTTTAGTGGGGGTGCTAAAATGGTAGGGTTACCCAGAGCACAGATTGCAACATGATTGATGGCCACACTTCATTACGTGGATGAAAAATTCTTGAACGTTAACATCCTTGAGTGGTCTCGCAATCGAAACAATGGTATAGCTAGAGAGGTACGTGGCAGTTGGTGGTGGATTGTGGGAGGCGGAGCGGTGTGGATCCAAACCTCCCTTGACAAATTTCGCAATCACATGCTTATATCACATCTAGGGTCCAATCTGAGAGCGGTGTGTGGAAACCAAATGGGCGTTAAGCCAAATCATCAAATGAAAGTCACCAGGAGGAGCAGAATGCTAGTAGACCGCGACTAGTCCATCACAGAGAAAACATGAATGTCAAATACTTCAGAAAAAACAGTAGAAGACCTAACTCTTCCTCAAACAAATAATGTGAAGAAGCTTCCAAATACAGCCAGTTACCCTCCAGTGACCTCAAACAACGTGCATGCATTCCATTTCTCATTGTAGAAATCAGTTATGTCGCTCCTAGTCTTCTTTGCCATTCCCAGTTCATTCCAACGCATGCATCAATCCAGTTTCATCACTAGTGGCAGTTTTTAATTATTTAGTTCAAGATATTTTTAGTTTAAAGAACAATAAGTGGTCTTCTATATGTGATAAGAACCACTCTTTTTTATTAACTCAAGTGTGAATTATACATTGTTGTACTCCAACAGTGTTGTAGTCAAGTTAATAAATTGTTCTACAATTGTTAAGGTAGAGTTAAGTCTTAGTCCTAGATGGACGAGAGCCTCTGCAACTCTAATAAATATGCATTTTTTTTATGTTGTGGGGTTTCAATTTTGGGGGAAAAGGATAGCAATACAACAATTGGTTGGATCCGTTCGATGCATGGATTAAATCTCTTTACCCTAGTGAACATACTCTTGATGACAATGTTTCGTTCAAATTTTCATGTGGTTTTATCTTATCTTGAATACAGTTTTTGATTTGTGCAAAGTACATTTCATTTCTTTTGGATATTGTGTAACTGGTCTTTATTGATATGCAACTTGTGAAAACAGCTAATTCTTGGTGAAGACTTATTTTTATCACAACCTGAGGGAGTAATTGCGTTTTTGATACATTTTTAGTGTCTTGAATTGATATTTTAGGTATTAAACTTCTTGCAGCAATTTATTCATTGAGTGGTTTGTTGTTTCCCTTTGTTTTATTATTCCACTTGTCTATCATTTGTGTGCCACCATCCAAGGAGGACCCTCATCCGTATCATTTTTCCAACCCCAACCATGCTCTTGTCTTTTTAGAACCTACCCTCTAACTGACCAACAAAACTACAAAAAAAAATAACATTTTAAACTTGAGGTGGCCTAGCCTTGCCCTTTAGCAGGTAGGTGCCGACTTTAGGACCAACATCTTATGGCGCCATTGTCAAGGACTGGAGTAACGAAATAGATTTCCCTAGGAGAATGACATTGAATATATCTGACCTTTGATGGTGAGCAAAGACCAGATACAGAAATATTTCCATCTTTCACCTGGCGACTCCATTGTTAAAGAATTTGGTGGCGACTCCACTGAGTAAAACTTACAAAAGAAATACTAGCACCTAGAAAAGGAATCAACATATCCAAATTTGAACACATCAAAGCCAAAAAGGCTCATACTAACCCTAAGAAGGATACAATAGTCTCTAAGCCAGAAAGGAAACTAATAAATTCCACCGTAGCTTAGAGACATACCACCCCCCTCAATGGTAAAGTTGTGCTCAAAGAGTCTACTTCTTTTCATCATCACAAGCAGCTTGAATTTTCTATCCCTAAGAATCACAATTCCAAGGAATTTTAGACATCTTCAACTTCTGACTCTACTTCATCATACACCCCTATAGCTCCCATAAATCTTCAGATTCCTATTTCCCAAGCCATGGCTACTAACAGGATGAATGCCATAATTATTTCCAGATATGCACCCATGGTTCTTCCTGTAGGCTTACATGCACTCCCAGCCACATATTACATGAAATATTTACCAATATATAATGGGGAAGGTGATGTCACTGTTGAGGAACACCTAGTATCCTTTTACAACTTTGCAGACAACTTTAACATTGACTATGCAAATGTATGGATGAGATTGTTTGTGCAAAGTCTGGATGGGGAAGTAAGGAAATGGTTCTGGGGTCTTCCTCTAGCCTCCATAGCAGATATGGAGGCATTAGATGAAGCTTTCATAAAGCAGTGGGGAGATAGGAGAGATTATCTCTACTACATCACTAAGTTTGGGGCTCTAAAGAGAAAGAATGGTGAATCTATTTCAGACTTCACCAAGAGATTCAATAAGATGTATGGTAGAATCCCAGATGATATCAAACCAACCGAAGCCTCTTCCAAGATCACTTATGCCAATGCATTTGATGCAGAGTTTTCCCTTTTGTCGAGGGAAATAATATCCACCACCTTGTTGTCCATGCAGGAAACAACCATTGAGGTTGAATCTAATATCTTGGCATCAGACAGGCTAAATACTAGGTCTGATAAATACAAGAAGAAACAGAGAGAATATTCCCCTGCCTCCTCTAACCCAACCACATCTAATCCCAAACTTGATGAAATGACCAAAACTTTGAAGGATCTGAGATTTGAAATAACTAAGGTGAAGTGGGAATCTAAACAACCAAATAGAGATTTTCAAGGGGCTGGAAATAGAAATCCAAACCAATTTAGAAGGCCTAATGATGCCCCTCAGATAATGCAGAGAGAAAGGAGGAATGTTGATGATCAAACGGTGGTGCCTCCTTTCCAAAATAATCAGATTGAGGAGATGGATGCAGACAAGGATGTTGTAGATGATACTATTGTACTTTTCAATGAAACAGATTATTATACCAGTCACTTAACGTAGCACGAATATGAGGTAGCACAACTGCCAAATCAGTTTGATAATCAGATAGGGGAAGAGGGAGTTATTCAAGGCCAACCCCAGAAAAATTATGATTTGACATCTAGAGCGGGAACTCCCAAAGCCACATCCTCTGATCAAAACAAACAAGTCGAAGTTCCTCCCAAGCCAAATCCAAGTAAAGGTATGTCATCTAAGGCTCAACAACTTCCCCCATCTAAACCTATAGTCCTTAAAATAAAGAAATTTGATAGGCCACCAACCTCTTTCAACCTAGAGAATGAGTTAAGCAAGATCAAGATCCATGTGCCTTTGACAGAATTGATGAAGAATGAACCTTTCAAAAAATCTATCATGAAACTTCTACAACCAACTACTTCTATAGTATCTTCTGATGTAATTAGTCTACAGGATGAGAACCCATCCATTACTATGGGTCCACACATTGAAGATGGCTCCAATGCTTCTCCATCATTCTATATATCTTTAAACATCCATGATAATATCCTGCATAACTGTCTCATGGACTCAGGAGCCTCGCACAATGTTATGCCCAAAGTTGTTATGGAAGAACTAGGTCCGGAGATCACCAAACCCTACCAGGACCTGCACTCCTTTGATTCTAAAAAAGTAAAATGTCTAGGATTGATAAAGGATATGATGGTTTCTCTAGCACAATTACCCATGAAGAGTGTAGTGATGGAAATTGTTGTGGCTGACATTCCCCCAAAGTTTGGTATGCTCTTATCCGGAACTTGGGCTAAGAAGGTTGGAGGATCATTACAAATGGACATCACTTATGCCACCATCCCTGTGTTCGGAGGAGAACATAGGAGTCTATACAAAGAGGTAATATTAGCCTATATCGTTAGTGACCATTAGAACCCAAGAAATCACCCACTTTATGCTATTGAGGGTGAGATTGGCTCATATGTTTTTCATTTAAATGATGATGAACCTGAAATATCATTTAGCCAATGTAAATATTAGCCACTGACCGATCAACAAAACAGAGTATGGAAGATGTATTTCAATGGCTCTTCATCAAAGGAAGGATCCAGGGTAGGTATACTCCTCGTTTCTCCTTCACAAGAGGTAATAACGCTCTCTTATAAGCTAGAGTTTGAAACTGCTAACAATATAGCTGAATATGAAGCTCCGGTGCTGGGATTGAGGGCTTGCAAAGACATGGCCATTGACTGTTTAACATTTTTTGGTGATTCCAAGTTAATCATCAATCAAGTTAAGAACATCTATCAAACTAAACAACAGATGCTCAAGAAATATAGAAATGAGGTATGGGGCCTGATCGACAATTTCTTTCTAGCATTTAACATATCCTTCATCCCCAGAGAGGATAATCAGAAGGAAGATTCTCTGGTCTTGGATACCAATGCTTTCAGTCCTCCCCTTGGTCCAAATATTAAATATCAAGTGGAAATCAAACATAGGATATCCATACCAGACAACATAAAGCATTGGCAAGTCTTTAGTGATGATGTAGAGCTGCAATGATTTCTACACGTTATTGATGAATTCTCCAATATCTCAATCGACCAAGAAAGCTAAGCAGGTGAAAATAATGGATTAGAAAATCAGCAAACATCTCATCTGCTAAAGACAGTAGCTGGCCACGATATTGTAGAGATAAAAACCAATCACATTCCAAGAGGAATAGTGCCACTGTAAATGTTGTTTGACAACAATGGCATTTCCAAATGAGCTTCCATGAAGAATCAAGAATAAGAGATAACAAATTGCAATATTGGGACCCCTGAGAATCCCAAGATCATCAAGTTGTCCAAAACATTAGCTGTGGAACAAAGGGACAGGTATGTTAGTCTCATCAAAAAGTTTGCTGATACTTTTTCATGGTCATATGAGGATTTAAAGACATTTGACACTGACATCATCCATCACAAGATACCTCTGAAGGATGGATCCAAGCCATTCAGGCAGAAGATTTAGAAATTTAATCCCATGCTGATGTCCATAATCGAGAAACAGATGAAAGGGATGTTGGATGCAAGGATTATTTGTAATGATCCCAAGCCATTATGCAAGGATCATCACTGTTTTGGTGTCTTTTTAAAACTTTTTTCTGGTTGTGGTATTTCGTCAAACACTTTCTTGATCTACTTTTTAGATGTGTTTATATGTGTGTATGCAACAAATAATAGAAAGAGATAACCATGGAACATACCTCAACCATATGCAATAAGATAGACAAGCCAAAACATCTCAATTCTTCTTTATTCATAAAATAGAGAAACCTGCTACAATGAAGATGCCGATCCGAAATGCTCAACAGATGGCCAAGAAGATAGACAATAGATAAGAGCTGCTAAAAAATGCTCCTGCTAATACAAAAGATGCCTCCAAAGGCTGAATAAGAAATGAATGTCAATACCAGCAGATCTGAATGCCAAACTCTCCAACTGAAGAATGCCACGCTCCAATAGAAGGCTGAAACCCTCAATAACTCAGCCCTGCTGCCAAAAGTGTCCAATCACCCTAATAAATATACCAACTGATAGATCGGGTGATGGTAAGAACAACCCAGGTGACCGAATCTCCAAGATCCCTCTCAATCTCTGTAGATCTGAAATCCCCCACTGAATGGTGTACCCCACTAGATGACTGAAACCCTAGATAATTCGGCCCTACTGAAGGAGGCCTCCAAATGCTCTGAAACTCTCCACAATGATAGATCAGGACGCTGCAATGAGAACCCAAGTGCTCAAATCCTCAAATACCTGCTAGATCCTTAGATCTAGCTACCCTCCAAATAATGGTGCTCCCTCCCCTTGGGAAAACGTCCCACTCTCAATACAAATCGATCCTCCACTGAAAGACTC
>ML787602.1:364148-375747 GCA_009831015.1 Picea engelmannii | reverse complement strand
TGAATGAATGAGAAGAGGCCCTTGCCTTTCCTTTATACTTTTTGTCTCACCTTGTCCCTCCAAAGTGACTTTCATTTTATTAATATTTAATTAATTAATTAAATCACTTTAATTAATTAATTAACCTTTTTACCTTTAAAAAGTTCCTTATCTATCCTTGTGGCTTCCTTGGCCACTGAAAGTCACTTCTAGACATCCCATCTTGTAGTGTTTCTCCTCCCGATTCCAATGAGCTATTAGTCTGAGAGGTTCCTCCAAGTAATGTGCCCAAAATGACCTCTTCAGTGAATTTCATTGACTTATAGCTCAAAATAGTCAAAATCCTGGAAATCGTCGGAATGCAACGAAACCAAAGCCAACATGTGCGGAATGGCTCATAATGATGGAATATGATCATCAATGCAAGCTGGACCCCACAATGCCTCTCAAATACCCCTGTACTCACTATAGCATCCATCTGGCTACTCTGGTCATCATAAATCTCTGCCCTGTGATGATGTCCCAAAGTGGGGACATTACATTATTGTACCATTGAGGTACTCAAACTAGGTGGCCAACTTGGTACATGTGAGAAAGAAAAATGGGTAGATACGCTTGTGTGTTGATTTCCGAAATCTCGATAAGTGTTCTCTAAAGGAAAATTACCCCCTCCCTAAGATGGATCATATTTTACAGAGGGTGGTAGGTGCTCACATGATTTTCTTGTTAGATGGATGATTTGGTTATAACCAGATAGCGGTGTGTGAAGAGGACAAAGAAAAGACAACATTCACCACCCCATGGGGAACATTCATGTGCAACAAGATGCCTTTTGTGTCGATGAATGCAGGGGCCACTTTTCAGAGGGCCATGGACATATTTTTTGTGGGGGAAAAAGACAAATTTATGGTTATATATTTGGATGACATCACCATTTTCTCCAAGTATGATGATGAACATTTGCAGCATTTGGAGTAGGTTTTCCGGAAATGCAGGAGATATGGAATATCGTTGAATCCCAGGAAGTCCCACTTTTCCATGCCAAAAGGAAATCTCCTGGGCCACATCATATCAGCAGGAGGTATAAAAATCAATCTGAAGCAAGTTCATGCCATTCAAGAGATAGAAATCCCCAGAAATAAAAAGGCTATCCAGTCTTCCATTGGCAAGATAAACTTCCTAAGGCGCTTTGTGTCAAATTTCGCTAAAATCTTGAAGCCTATCACTAACATGTTGAAGAAGGATGTTCTGATAAAATGGTCACCAGAGGAAAAATCAACATTCCAAAGGATCAAGCAGGATTTAGTTGAATCCTTTGTATTAGCCAGCCCTGACTATACCAAATATATCTTCATATTTTCATTCGCTTCCGAGGAGACCATTGTCGTTGTACTACTGCAGAAAAATGGAGAAGGGCATGAACAACCCATAGCCTTTTTTAGCAAAGCTATCTGAGATGCTGAGATGACGCATGATATATTAGAAAAGCAGGCTTATGCACTGGTCAAAGCACTCAAGGACTTCAGGGTATATGTATTACAGTCTAGCATACCAACCTTTTTTCCTACCAGCAGTGTCAAAGAGATTTTGTTCCAGTCAGACAGTGAGGGGAAAAGAGGGAAGTGGATTGTCAAACTATTGGAGTATGAACTACACATAAAACCCACCAAGATGATCAAGGGACAAGGACTTGCCAAGTTGTTATTAGAATCAAACTGTAAGGTGCTAGAATTACATCAAATCTTCACCCAATCAGATGCAGCCATCATACATCCTGGACAAGACAACATGTAGGTATTTGAAAATTACTCCTCTTCACCTTGGTATAGAAACATCATTTATTTTCTTCAGCATCTTGAATGTCCACCAGATGTGAAAAAGACAAAGGCCAGGTCTCTCAAATTGAAGGCTATCAAATTTTGCATTTCAAATCAGAACTTGTATTGGAGGGATCTTGCTGAGATCTTGTTAAAGTGCCTTGATGAAAACGAAGCCAAACAAGTCACAATAGAAATGCATAGAGGAGTTTGTGGAGGACACCAGCATTGGAAGGCCACATCTCTCAAGATCCTAAGGGCAGGGTACTACTGGCCCACCCTTTTCTCTGATGTATTTACTATTTTTAGGGCATGTAATGAATGTTAGAAATTTGCAAGAAAACAAAAGTTACTATCACTACCCCTAAAACCTATCGCTGCTAGTGGTCCATTTCAAAAATGGAGGTTAGAATTCATAGGTGAGATAAATCCGTCTTCCATTGGGAAGCACAAGTGGATTCTCACTACTACTGACTATTTCACCAAGTGGATCGAGGTTGTGCCCACCAGGAATTCCACTGACAAGGTTATCATGAATTTCCTAGAAACCAATATCTTTGCTAGATTCGGTTGCCCCAATAATATTATAACAGAAAATGTCCAAGAATTCAAGTCCAAAGCCGTGATTGAATTATGTGGCAGTCATATCATTTCCTTGACACATTCCACGTCTTATTACCCTCAAGGGAATGGTCTGGCAGAGTCATCAAACAAAACTCTCATCAAGGTTATCAAGAAGTTGTTGACCGAAAACAAGAAATCTCGGGACTCTAAACTTAAGTATGCTTTGTGGTCTGACAGGATCAACACCAAGAAGTCTTTGGGAACCACGCCATTTTAGCTTGTCTATGGTGTAGACGATGTTTTTCCCACCCATCTTGGTATACCATTCCTAAAATTATTACAGGAAGAGAATGAGGAGCCAAATGACATCCAAAGGAGAATCTTCCATATTATAGAGGTTCAAAAAAAGAGAGAAGCATTGGATTAGAGGATCGAAGCATATCAAAGCAAGATCAAATCAGCCTTTGACAAGAAAACCAAGAAGGAGATCTTTCAAGAAGGTGACATGGTCTTGAGGTGGGATGCCAGAAGAGATGACAAGTATAAGCATGGTAAGTTCGATAATCTCTGGTTTGTCCCTTTTAAGGTGGTTGAGTTTCTGGACAATAACACATTTGTCTTGCACAATCTAGTTGATATAGAGATTTTTGGAGGCCCAGTAAATGGGTGCTTCCTGAAACACTATTTTGTCTAAGGATGAGGGAAGGTCCCTCTTGTACCATAGATGTTTTCCTTTATTTATTTTTTTCATTTGATTAGTTAGTTGTGTGCGAATAAAGACTTCAGAGCCCAACAAAGGCACTAGGGTTAGCTTCAGTGTTAATTTTCAAAGATGCATGGTTGGAAGACATAACAGAGGTAAGAAAAGGGAGGTAGGAGCAAGTTATTAAATTCAAAGGCACTAATATGTTGTTCTTAGCACCTCCCAGGGAAGTGTTATCCCCGGTTGGAGCCAATGTTGTAAACTAGGTCTGCACCCCTACCTATCCTCTCTCATTTCCCTATGCCTTCATGAAATCTTTCCTCTTAAAGTTGGTCAAATCAGTTTCCCATTTGTTCAATGACTTGGTTTTCTTTATTGTCTTGCTTGATTGATTCTTTGCACATAGTTTTTCTGTTTTTCTTGAAGGGTAAACACATATCCTGATTTGGTTCGAATTACTTGTCATCTTGTTTGCCATTAATTGATCTTGCAGTTGGTTGATCAAGTATGTTGTATGCACAGGGAACGACCATGGAGAAAACAAAGCATTTAGAGTAGTCCATTTTGAGCTTGAAGTATAAGCAAACAATAGGTTAGCTTTCAAGGGTGGAGATCCAAAGGACCACTTAGATCGACAGTTCTCGTGCATTTGGAGTATCGAAATCATGCGGGGTTTAACATCAAGAGTGAACCCACAAAGCACCGAAACCCTGAAATGTCGAAGCAACAAAGTCCCGAAGAGACACGTCATTCGGGCTCGTATTACTCCGGGAGTTATACAAACTCTGCATATAGAAACTTTCGAGCCTCGAAGAGCCAAGACACATGGCGCTCATCTGCGCTGACACGAGGCATCCATCCGACGATGACAGGTGGTGCTCATCTGCGCTGACACGTGGAATCCCTCAATTGATTCATGTGGCATTCATCCAGCACTGGCACAAGGCAGCCATCAGTCGAGATATGTGGCACCCATTTTTTCCACATTTGGGGCCGACATATGCATTATTTCAAGTAACACATGTCACTCAGCTTATGTGACACATCAGCAGCCATGACATCATATGACGTCATGCCACCATGTCACTTCACAAGTTCGTTCTTCGGAAAATTCCAGTCCATAACAAGCATAGAGCCCAAAAGCCCTAAGTTCCGAACCCCGAAGTGTCGAAGACACTTGGCACTCATCATTTCAGACGCATGGGGCTCATCCGTGGAGACGTGTGGAACTCTCCTACCCTGACATGTGGCACTCATTTCTGCTCATTTGGGTCTCATCATCCACTCATTTTTTAGTGACATGTGTCACTCACCTTATGTGACACGTCAGCAACCATGACATCCTACGATGTCGTGCCACCATGTCACTTCGCAAGTTTGTTCTTTGGAAATTTCCATTCAGAGCAAGCACATTTCTCCGAATCCCGGAGCCTCGAAGTCCTGAAATATTTAGATGATAAAAATGGCTTAATCCAGGTTTAATTAGCAATAAGAAAAATCTAATCACTTCACGAGTTCGGCACTCCAGGAGTTATATACACTTTGCATTCAAGGGCTCACAAACTTTGAAGTGTCGCAGTGACGAGAGACTGTCACATCACTACAGGAGAAATTCACTTCAGGAGATATTTATGCTCTGCGTTCAAAAGCTCCCAAGCTCTAAGAAATTTGCGCCATCAATAAATGGGGTTAGAGGAAGTCTAGAACTGGAAGACTAAGGAAAATTTAGTGGGGGTGCTAAAATGGCAGGGTTACCTAGAGTGCAAATTGCAACATGATCGACGACCACACTTCATTACAGGGACGGAAAATGCTTGAACATTAACACCTTGAGCAACCCAGCAATTGAAACCATGGTATAGCTAGAGAGGTACGTGGCAGTTGGTGGTGGATTGTGGGAGGCGAGTGGTGTGGATCCAAACCGCCCTTGACAACTTCCACAATCACGTGCTTATAGCACGTCTAGGGTCCAATCGGAGAGTGACACATGGAAACCAACTAGGCGTTAAGCCAAATCGTCAAAGGAAAGTCACCAGGAGGAGCAGAACGCTAGCAGACTGTGACTATTCCATTATAGAGAAAACAGGAATGTCGAAGACTTCAGGAAAAACACTAGAAGACCTACCTCTTCCTCAAACAGATAATGTGAAGAAGCTGCCAAATACAACCAGTTACCCTCTAGTGGCCTAAAACAACGCGCATGCATGCCGGTGCTCATTGCAGAAATCAATCATGTCACTCCTAGTCTTCTCTGCCATTCCCACTTCATTCCAACACATTCATCAGTCCAGTTTCATCGCTAGTGGCAGTGTTTAATTATTCAGTTCAATATCTTTTTAGTTTAAAGAACAACAGCTGGTCTTCTATGTGTGATAAGAACCACTCTTTTTTATTACGTCAAGTGTGAAGTATACATTTCTATACTCCAACAGTGTTGTATTCAAGTTAATAAGAGGTTCTGCAATTGTTAAGGTAGAGTTAAGTCTCAGTCCTAGATGGGCGAGAGCCTCTGCAACTCTGATAAATATGTAGTTTCTGTATGTTGTGGGGGTTTAGTTTTTGGGGAAAAGGATAGAAATACAACAACTGGTTGGATCTGTTCGATGCATGGATTAAATCTCTCTACCTGGTGAACATACTCTTGATGATAGTGTTTCGTTCAAATTTTCATGTGTTTTTATCTTATCTTGAATACGGTTTTTGATTTGTACAAAGTACAGTTCATTTCTTTGGGCTATTGTGTAACTGGTCTTTATTGATATGCAACTTGTGAAAAACAGCTAATGCTTGGTGAAGACTTGTTTTTATCGCAACCTGAGGGAGTAATTGTGTTTTTGATACATGTTTAGTGTCTTGAAATGATATTTTAGGTATTAAACTTCTTGCAGCAAGTTATTCATTGAGTGGTTTGTTGTTTTCCTTTGTTTTATTATTTCACTTGTCTGTCATTTGTGTGCCACCAACCAAGGAGGACCCTCATCCGTATCATTTTTCTAACCCCGACCATGCTTTTGTCTTGGTAGAACCAACCCTCTAACTCACCAAAAAAAATAAAAAAATATAAACCATTCTAAACTTGAGGTGGCCTAGCTTTTCCCTTTAGCAGTCAGGTGCAGACCTTAGGACCAACAGTGCATGTGCCACCAATGGATCCTTCTGCTTTTATGCCATATATTCCTTCAATATTTGTCTTGTGCCATTGAAGGAATATTCATCTAGGCCTTCGGACCAGGTTCCATACTTGATGGTGCAATAGTCTCAAAAAGACATAGCTACACAAAACTCTTTAGTCAATGTTAAATACTCTTGATAGTAAGGCATGCACTTGCCTACCGTTAGTTCCCACTTTTTTTCGACCATGAGCTCCTTCTTGGTCTTCATCTTTCCAACCTTAGTATGTTGTCCTTGACTTCAGTTGACTGCTGCATATTCCTCTTCCACTAAATACCCTTAGGCTGGAAAGATCACCAGCTCTGATACCACTGTAATGTCCCTAGGGAAAAATTAGGGTTTTAGAGCAGATTCTCTTGTTCTGTTGGTGTATGTTTAAATACTTTACAATTGTAGCATTCCTTTGACAACCACAACAATTTCTTTTGATCACCAAACATTAAGCAATGTCCACTATGAGAAATTAATAATTTTGTATTTCTTAGTTAACATACAAATAGATCATTAGCTTATTACCACCAATTCTTTGCGTACTTTTATTAGCAGCAATGTGTATTCATGTAACAACAACTTTTGTGTCATACAGAACATGGGGTTTGACAACCATAGCAATAATATAAACTTAAACATTGTTGTAGTAGCTTCAACACACATATGAAACAGAACAAATAATTTATTAAAACTTGGAGGATTCGCTGGTGAATCTGTCTCTGTTGTTTCTATGTTTTTTATACTACTGAAACACTTCTAAAGGTACTGTCAGCCCTCGATCTCCACTGCATGTGCCCCAACGATCCCTTTGGACTCCCCTCCAACTTCAGTATTGTTTAAAACACCTACCAACCACCAACCAAACCTTGGCCCTACTTAATATTCCTGTAGAAACCTTCGGCCCTATACAAATAGGGGTTCGACCCTGCAAACCAAGATCCTACTTCCCGCAGAAGGGTTCGACCTACCTGAAAGTGCTAAACTCCAGCAAGGGAAGGGTTCATCCCCTCTCAAAACACCCCTAAATGATCTCGGTCTCCTCCTAAACCTCCTACAGTCCAACAATATTGACATGCACAAAGCCTCAAGAAATCCTCATAGGGTGCCCTCTCTTGGCTCAGAACAACCAAGTAATGGAACCTGCAGAAGATATGAGTAGATAATTTGGGAAGATTGATCCAAGGTTGGGCTAGGGTGAGCATAAGGCACCACCAAACCCAAACATAACTCAAGGGTTTGACCAAACCCTCTAAAACCCTTAGGCAACAACCTCTAAAGGCAAAAACAAGATGCTCAAATACAACATCAAAGAATGAGGAATGTGTCTCCCCTCTTCCTTATATACTTTTTTTCCTTTGCTTTCCCCCTTCTCTCTTTTTGCCACTTGGCACTTTAGGTGACTTGTTATTTAAGTAGGGTGACATGAAGTCACTTTACCCCCTTTTTATCCTTCTTTTTACACAATGTCACTTTAAAATTCAAACGTTGCCTCCTTGGGTGGTTGTATTCAACCCCACGACTCCCTTTCTTTAGGGATATAGCCTACAAGGAGCCCCTTTAGACTAATACGCCCTCCCTCTAATGAGGTCAAAAGGGAGGGTACATGACAAAATGACAAAATTCAGTGGTTCAACATACATATTTCGGGGGTCGAAGGGTTTTTGAGGGTGTTGAATTGATTTATGCATTCATAAATAAGATTTGAGCACTGTAAAATTGTGATTTTTCCAACAATCACGTTGTCGGATTCTGATGGTAGTCGCGGGAACAAGTCAAAACGTAGAACATTTAGACTACGCCTTTTCTAAAAGATAAATAGTTGAAATGACAAATTTGAATGATTCAACATATATATATTTTCATGCGGGGTTTTTGAGGACACTGAATTGATTTATGTATTCAGAAATACAATTTGAGGACTGTAAAATTGCAAATTTGCCAACAATAACATCCCCAGATTCCAATGGTAATCCTAAAAAAAAAAGTCAAAACATAAAACATTTAAACTATACATTTTCTAAAATACATCCTTGAAGTTTTTATAAAATGATAAATTGATTTATAAATTCTTCCTAATTTGATGAAATCGCGATCTCGAAACCATGATTTATTGTCGAATTCTAAGTGTCTAAAAACTCATATATTTTTCTCTTTTAATCCTCCATCTTTTGAAAAAACCATGCCGGAATAAGTGGAATTCACGCGTTCTCCCCACCGATACACGGTCGAACACGTGATCTTCAACTCTATTTGTTCCAACTTCCAGTCATACATCTAGGATCCTTCCGACAAATTTAATACGTGTGAAATTTCGAATAGCTTTTCAAATTTCTTTCACCTCACATGTCGCAATCAATGTGGTAATTTAAATTTACTTTACATCCTTTCCAATGCTTTATATGAGTGCGTGCTCTATGTCTCAATGTTTATGTATATCGTGTAGATTCTTCACCATGGCCCACTAAATTTGAGCGGTTTTTATATTTTAAAAACCATCCTTACAAATCTAATCGATTATGTGGATTTATAAATTTTTCCAAAGAATCTCGAAGCCATGATCTATTGTTGAATTCTAAGTATAACTATGTAAAAAAAAAAATAATGTATTTTTCTTTTCTCTTTAATCCTCATCTTAAATTGCATTCTTACCTTCTTAATGTTTGTAAATAGTTATTTTTCAGAGTTTACCATGGGCACAAATTTTAAACAACCAACACAACACCCATTTTGTGGCAGCCCTAGTCTCTTCCAACTCAAAGTTTATTTAAAGTTGGGATAGAGACACCCAAACATTGGGGTGTGGTGGAACGTCAAATCAAAACCTTTGATTTTGGAAAAACCATGACCAAGAGCGGAATAAGCAACATTTTATTTACGCGGTTTTAGTCCGTTCATAATGATACTCCAGTCAATACGGATACATGACTGGATACATAGAGTTTTTTTTTTTTTGGTCAGGAATCAGGTAAGGAATGGTTGGATCTGTAGATTTGTAAATTTGAGTGGCTAAATTTGTATAATCCAAATATCTTAATTAAATTTATAATTTATATATTCATAACAATTTATTCAAATTTACATCATCAAATTCCGACCAAAATCTCAAAAAATAAAACGTTTAGCCATCTCCATATTTATATTTATATGATCCACTGTCAAACCGAAATAAGCGGAAAGACTCTCAACCCAACCGACATAGGAGGATTTTTATTCCACTCGTTCCAGTTCATTTGGCACCAATCAAATTCCGAATAACTTCATTGGATTAAAGCAACTTTCTTCGCCTCTCTATTTCCCATTCAACACGGCAATTTTTATGACTTTTCCACCTTACTTTGCAACTTTTCCTCTTCTTATAAAGGAGCATGTTGTCATGGCAATGAAGTGAATTCATAGGCAAGGCATTAAGGACTATCTGTAGGGCAGGGAGAGAGAAACATGGATAAAGCCGTTATGTCCATGCTGGTCAGCTTTTATATATTGATAACGTTGGACAATGCAACTGCTGAAACTTTCAGTTCGTCAAGGGAGCCGCCATAACGTTGGACAATGCAACTGCTGAAACTTTCAGTTCGTCATTGGAAGAATTCCTGCAGAATTGGGCTGTCTGCGAACTTAAAGATCTTGTCTATAAGTTCCAACAACTTGAGTGGAAGAATTCCTGCAGAATTGGGCTCGCTGCAGAAGTTAAAGATCTTGTCTATAAATTCACAACTTGAGTGGAAGAATTCCATTCCAGTGGAATTGGGCTCGCTGCAAAACTTACAAGGGCTATATCTATGTTCCAACAGCTTGAGTGGAAGTATTCCCACGGAATTGGATCGTCTTGTCAAGTTGGAATATCTCGAATTATACAACAATTTTCTCACTGGAAGTATTCCAATTTCTCTAAGCAATTGCACATCTCTGCGAAAATTGTACATTTATGCTAATAATCTCACTGGTCACATCCCTCCAGCTCTGGGGAACTGTACTCAGCTATCGTCTCTTGCTTTTTCTTCCAACCATTCGACTGGAATAATTCCAGTCGAATTGGGTTTGCTGCAAAACTTAGAGCGTCTGTATTTAGGTTTCAATCATTTGATGGGAAGAATTCCTGCAGAATTAGGCTCGCTGCAGAATTTAGAGATCTTGTCTCTAAGTTCCAACAACAACTTTAGTGGAAGAATTCCAGTGAAATTTGACTCGCTGCACAACTTACAGGAACTGTATCTACATTCCAACAGCTTTAGTGGAAGTATTCCCACGGAATTGGGCTCGTTGCAGAACTTAGATACCCTATATCTATATTCCAACAAGTTGAGTGGAAGGATTCCCGCATCTCTAGGGAATTGCAAAGAGATGATGTATTTGCTCTTGTTCGACAACAAACTTAATGGAACAATTCCGGAGGATATCTGCAGATGTGTCAATCTAAGGACCCTAGATTTATCTAAAAACCAGTTGAATGGAAATATTCCCTCATCTTTACGAAACTGTAAAGACTTAATTCGGATAAAGGTGTCCGATAACAAACTTAGTGGACATCTCGACATAGAGTTTCCGGTGATGTTGGATGTTCTTTCTGCTCATTTGAACAGATTTTCTAGGACCTTGCCTTCATCTTTGGTCAATTGTACTGAGTTTCGGTTATTGGATTTAAGGAAAAATAAATTAACAGGGGAGCTTCCAAGATACTTCTGTCCTCGAGTCTGGAAAACTTAGTGATAATACATTATATGAGGATGTGCAGATTAACATCAAGGGAGTTGAGTATAATATAACATATGTGTTGTTGGCAAACGCCATATTTGACTTGTCCAACAATAATTTTATTGGAGAAATACCTCCAAGTATGGGAAATTTGAGTAACTTGAGGTTGTTGAATTTGTCTGGAAACCATTTGGAAGGGGAAGGGAAAGTTCCTGCATCTCTTAGTGAGATATCTACTTTGGAGAAGTTAGACTTGGCTAAAAATAATTTGAGTGGAGAGATTCCTCAAGAACTCTCTAAATTAACCAAGTTGGCATCTTTGAATGTATCATATAACATACTCTGCGGGCACATTCCACAAGGAACACAATTTGACACTTTCAATACAACTTCATTTCAAGGGAATAAGTGCCTATGCGGTTATCCTTTACATCCATGCGAAAAAGCAAAAAATAATGAAGAAAGAGGTCTTGAAGCTTGTGTCAATGCTAGTAAAGATCATGGATGGCTAGATCGTATGGATGAATATGTCTCATTAATTGCATTAGGGTTGGGAATAAGGATTGGATTCAATGGCGTTGTAACCTTGATAATCATGTGGGATAAAGCTTGGCAATGAATGATACCTCCAAAAAAACAACATTTTACGGAGTGTATCGATCCCCTAATTGACCTAAATGCT
>ML787602.1:347123-364070 GCA_009831015.1 Picea engelmannii | reverse complement strand
TTGTTATTATAAAGTGTGTATTGAAAATTAAAAATTAACAATGTATAATGTCTTGTAAGGATTAGATTTGGTTGACTTGTAACTTGATAATAATGTGTTCTCATAAAGTGTGAAAATTAACAATTTATAATATTATGCAAGGATTAGATTTGGTTGAGTTGTAACCCTGATAATAATGTGTGTTCTCATAAAGTGTGAAAATTAACAATTTATAATATTATGCAAGGATTAGATTTGGTTGAGTTGTAACCCTGATAATAATGTGAAATAAGGTTCTACATGGTATGAGAAAAAAAAAAAAAATTTATTTATATAATTTATATAAGTTAAAAAGTATTTACAAATAATATTTTTTAAATATATAAATTATTTATATAAGTTAAAAAGTGTTCATTTATGATGAAATGTATAATTAAAATTAAAACAATTTATAATATTTAATAAAAAATTAATATTAAATTTTTATAATATATTTAACAATTTTATATATATATATATATATATATATATAAAATAATTTTATTGTTTTATATACATTTATTTTCATTTAATATCTACTTTCATTTCATAATTTTTATATTTATTTAATTTGTTTCTTCTAATCTTTCGTCAATCTTTTACTTTCCAGTTCGCACATGTTTTATCTTCTTTAACGTATTCACTAAGTGGTGTAAAGTAGTGTGGAATGGTATATAGCTTGGATATATATATTTTGGATATATATATTTTGAAAGAAGTGATGGGTAGAAAAAGTATATTCGGAAGTGATGGGTAGAAAAAGTATATTCGGAAAAAAAAAAAAAAAATTTGAATTTCTAAACTTTTCAAAAAGTATTTGATTAATCTATTTTAACTTAATATGTTACTTTATTTATATTTTAACTAGTTGATAAAATGAAAAGAATATATTTAAAATAATAAAATTTGTTTTCTATACTAAATATTTTTAAATAAAAAAATAAAATATAATTTTTTAAATTATATATATATATATATATATAATTGGATTATTTAACTTTTCAAATTGTGATATGGATAGGTATATATTGACATTAAATAGTTTCATGAATCACAAACATATAACTAAACTATAGCTTATTTTTATATATTTTTAATTTCAAGATGTTTGTAATAAATAGATTGATTGGTTTCTTCTAAGTGTTTACTAGTCAATGGTTCTATTCCAATGAAGTCCTACTTACTCAATTGAAACATATGCTCAAGACATGTTATTAATAGAGAGACCATGATTTATCAACTATGAAGGTGTCAACAACAAATATAGTATCTTATCAATGTTGCTAGCACCTTTGGCACCAAAGCTTGGAATCCTCCTACTTGGACCACATGGTTGCTTATACCCCACCTTTAGTCTTTGACTTTATTAAAAAGTTTTAACACAACTTTTGAGAAGTTTTAACCCAACTCAAACCTAGAACTGTGTTCAAGGCCTAAAGACTCTAAACAAGGGAACAAAAGTATAAATCCAAGCTTTTCTCCTCTTTCTGTTTCTTCAACATGTACTTTTGAATGGACTCTTACCCCTTTTCTCAATAAAAACTCATATTTATACCCAAGGAATGAAGTTAAGGTAGTTGGGGGTGGAAGTTAGGGCATGTACACTGGTACAAATCTCGAACTTTCCAATCAAGAGAATGCAAGCATGCATTTAGTGATGTCATTATATGCTTCACTGTTGGTAGTTGTAGTGTCAATTTTTTTATTAATTTTTTTATTACTCGAATGGTTATTTAAATATGGAGTTTCAACAATTTTTGGTCTATTAGGATAAATTGATCAAAAAATATGGGGAAAATATGGGAGTAGACTAACTCTGAAGTAAACAGACCCCTTTCAGGCAAGGCCATATTTTCAGGGAGTTTCACATGGATCAAAGTTTCATGCATTTCAAAACCTTACCCAAGGGGTTTTGCCCCATTTTAAACCAACGAAGATGCTCAGAAAATCGATTAGGGTTCTGGATTGGCCGCAAATTTAAATTGGGGCTACTGGAGGACCTGTCGGAAAGGTAACTTGGAAGGGAAGATTGCTCCGGAGTTAGCCCACTCCAAAAATATGCATGTAAAAAAGTCAAAAAATCAATTTTTTTTTATCAAAATTGATGTGTTAGGGCGCCGATGTTTTTGATGTTTATGGCTTTGTCTAACTATATGAATTTTTGAACTTTTTCACTTGAATCGGAAACAGATCTTGGTGAAATTACCATTTTCTATTGTTTAAATTGTATTTTTGAATGTATAAATGGATTCAACACCCTCACACTTAACTATACAGACTCAATCACCCAAATCTAAAATTTCAGCAATTTTTTACCAAATATCAAGTAAAATTGATTGAAAAATAACGTCATAAAATTGAAGATTTAGAATAAACCTTACCCTAAGGGTTTTGCCCCATTTTAAACCAACCCAGATGCTTAGAAAATCGATGGTTCTGGATTGGCCGGAAATTTAAAATGGGGCAGCCGGAGGACCTGCCGGAAAGGTAACTCGGGAGGGAAGATTGCTCTCGAATTAACCCACTCCAAAAAATATGCAAGTAAAAACTTCAAAAAAATGATTTTTTTTAATCAAAATTGATGTGTTAGGCAGCTGTCGAGTCAATGTTTTAGTAATTTATGGCTTTGTCTAACTATATGAATTTTTTAACTTTTTCACGTGAATCTAAACAGCTATTGGTGAAATTACCATTTTCTATTGTTTAAATTGTATTTTTGAATGTATAAATAAATTCAGCACCTTCACACTCGAACTGTACAGACTCAATCACTGAAATATAGAGTTTCAACAATTTTTAACAAAATATCAAGTAAAAGTAATCAGAAAATATGTTCCTTAAAACGTCAGAAAATTGAACATTTAGAATAAACCGTAATTTACATGTTCCTTCTGCATTACCTCATTTCACGTACATATGAAGCTCCATGATGACTCGACCTGCCATTAGACAACATAAAGATAGGCAAGGTGGTGGCGACCCACTCTGACACATGAGTTGGTAAAGTTGTATTATTTCCTGCTGCAGCCCACACGCGTACGTTGAAACATTTTACACGTTGAATTTGACTATCATCGCCTGAAGCTTCCTGTTTTAACCAGTCAAAAATTAACTTTCTAGGAAAAATATAAATAAATAATATGTTGCGTGTAGTTTATCTTTTTCTTAACCAGTGAAAAATTAACTTTGGAGAAAAAAAATATAAATAAGTAATATGTTGCATGTAGGCTAAGGTATGTGGAATTATTGGGAAGACGTTAAGTGGGTGACTCCAATGGAAAAGCTAGTCGACCTACGGATGGATGGAGCGACTCCCAAAGTAGTTTGGTATGTTAAGTATAGGGTTTGTGGCTTTATTAATTTCTCACTCTTCTTCAAGTCAAAGTTATTTTTAACTAATCAATCGGTCTACGTGTCAAAGTTGTCTTGGAACTATGGTTAGTGTAACGTGGTAGGGACACCCTTTGATTCTTTCACCTTTAGTGTAATGTGGTAGGGACACAGCCTTTAGTCCCCACTAATACACTGTCGAACACGTGATCCGTGGGGATACATGTAATACATCGAAATAAGTGGAAAGACCCTCAATGCGGACACATCTAATACACCGAAATAAGCGCAAAGACCCTCGACGCATTCCAGTCGTTTGGATCCCCAGTGGACATCTAGACATGGCTTTTCCAATTACCTTGAATATTCTCTCTGCTCATTCTAATAGATTCTCTCTCTGCGTCTATCTTTGGTTAATTGTACTTAGCTTGAATTACTAGATTTAAGGAAAAATAGTTTGATAGGTGAGTTTTCCAAATACCTTTCATCTTTTCAAGGGTTACAAGTTCTAAGTGTTGGTTATAATAAGCTCCAAGGTGGTATCTCTGAATGGATCACAAATCTCGCTTAGTTACAGGTGTTGGATTTATCCAATAATAACTTAAGTGGAAGAATACCATCTAATCCGGGGAGACTAGACTAGGATTTCAAATCTTTGGGTCTTCCCAACTTAGTGGTGATACATTATACCAGGGAGTGCAGGTTGACATCAAAGGTGTTGAATATTCTCAAACACAATATTTGACTTGTCTAACAATAATTTCATTGGAGAAATACCTCCAAACATGGGAAGTTTGAGGGCCTTGTGGTCGCTGAATTTGTCTCGAAATCAACTTGAGCGGAGAATTCCTACATCTTTAAGTGAGATATCTACTTTGGAGCAATTAGACTTGGCTAAAAATAATTTGAGTGGAGAGATTCCTCGAGAACTCTCTAAATTAACCAAGTTGGCATCTCTAGATGTATCATTTAACAAACTCTGCGGGCGAATTCCAGAAGGAACACAATTGGACACTTTCAATATGACTTCATTTCAAAGGAATCTATGCGGTTATCCTTTACAAGCATACAATGAAACAAAAATAAATAAATAAAAGAGGGGATGGAGCTCCTACAAGTGTTAGTAAAAATTGGAAATGGCTAAACCTTGTGGATGAACATGTCTCATTAATTGCATTAGGTGTAAGATTAGGGATTGGATTTGATGAAGTTGTAACACTGATAATCATGTGGAAAAAAGCTTAGTATTGAATAATACCTCCAAAAATAAAACCATTTTATAGAGTATATCAATTTCCTAAATAATTTAAACTTTTATCTATCCATAATACTGTTTTCATAAAATACATATTAAAAATTAAAATAATATATAATATTTTTATACACAAATAAATAAATATTAAAAAAAAACAAAATATTAGATTTTATATTTTTATTAGTTTTTATTGTTTTTCATTTTCCTCTCTACTTTATATTTTGCACATATCCACATATTGTAAAAAAGTTATACCATAAACTTTCGAGTAAGGTGCACGATGGAGTGACATATGGCTCTTGTGTTCTTGGTTGAGAGTGACATACATCCTTGCTAATTTCTCAATATTTTTTCTTTGGATCTGGACTCTCTCATATATCATTGTTTTTTTCTTAATCACAAATTAATGAGTTGCACTTGACGGTCCGTATATTCATATTTTAATTTGTGAGTAAAGTTTTTTTGGAAAACAATATTTTAAAGAAATATATTTGAAAAATGAATATTTGTGGAATGAATATATTTAGAAGAGTAAAATCTTTTTTGGAAAACAATATTTTAAAAATATATATTTAAAAAATAAATATGTTTAAAATAATAAAATTTGTTTTATCAAAAATATTTTTAAAAATAAATATTAATATTTTATATTAAAAAATTAATATGAATATAATATGAAAAAAAATGAAGAATACTTCATTAATATGATTTTTTTTTTAACCAAGAACAGGTCACGGATTCCATAGATGACTTTAAGGTTGTCCACTCATGAACTTAAACATAAAGTGTGCATTGAAAATTAAAACAATTTATGATATTTTCTAGATATTAGACTTGGTGGAGTTGTAACTTTAATCATATGAATTATTGGCATTTAAAACACATTTTTAGTTACCAATTTTCTAAATGACTTAAAAGTTTATCCACCCATAATATTGTTATGATAAAATATATATTTAAAATTAAAACAGTTAATAATATTTGAGGAATGTATATTTAAATTAAAATAGTTTATATTATTTTACGAAAAAACTAAAATAAGTATTTGATTATTATGATATGTTTAACAATTATATTTTTATTTTTAAAAATTATATATATATATATATATATATATATATATATATATATATGTTTTGAACTGGAATAATATTTTTCTGTGGTTTTAAAATTATATTTTTTTGGTATAATACTTCTATGCGGTTTTGAAATTATATCTTTGTTTTGAAAGAGAAGAATATTTTTTGAGGTTTTGAACTAGAATAATACTTCTCTAAGGTTTTGAAATTATATGTGGGAATAATACTTCTCCGTGTTTTTGAAATTATATCTCTGCTTTTTTGAACGTGAATATTACTTCTTGTGTGGTTTTGGGAAATTATTTTTGGATTGGGTTGAACAATTGGACATGTGAAATGAGGTGAGTCACTTTTTACTTTGATTCAATTTTAATTTAATAATTTATTAACTTATAGAGATTTAAATATATTTTATTTATTTATTGTTTTAAGTTTCATAAGTAAAAGTTGATTTGAGAGATAAAGCCAATCCAAAATAATAATTGCAACATTTTTTATCTTTTCTTTTCAATATGAGCACTCCACCACCTATTCCAAAAACTTAGAGGGGGAGACCCCCCAAAATCACCCTAGAGATCCTTTACAATTATATGGAATCAATAAAATCACCCTAGAGATCCTTTACAATTATATGGAATCAGTAAAAAAAGGAGAGGAGAGAGATGCCAAAATACAAATAGAGTTAGAAACATTAGAAAAAAGGAGTGAAGAAAGAGACATAAAACTCCAAATAGAGCTAGAGGCAATGATTGATAAAAAAATTGAAGATACAATTCAAACTCAAATAGAGGATAAATTCTTAGGGTTCAAGAGTGAATTGCAGACAATGAAGGATATGATTCAAGAAATGAAAAAACATAAACAATCAACCCAAGAAGGAGGGGTTGAAGAAAATCACAACTTGAGAGATAGGATTAAAGCGCTAGAAGAAAAACTAACCAACAATTTGACCCTCAGTAATATGGAAAACAAATTGAATATCAAACCCATCAAAGAGGAAATGAATAAGCTAATCTAACTGGACCATGAGCGTAACAAAAGAGCCTTGAACCTCATAATTTTTGGTATAAAAGAACAACAAGAGGAGGATAAGCTAGCAATAGTAAAAGAATAATTAAATAATAAAACACACATTGATACAACTTACCTCATAGAAGCAAAGAGGCTAGGAAAAATAATTGATCACAAAGATAGGTTGATCTGTGTCAAAGTAAGTTGTAATGACCATAAATATAGCATACTTAGTAAATATTTGAGCTTAAAAGGGTCAGGAATATTTATAAATGAAGACCTCATTCCTGAATACTAATATGAATTAAGGAAGGAAGTTCAAAAGGTAAAAGAAGCCAAGAAAGAAGGAAAATAGGCAATAATTAGAAATCGAAAAGCTATTGTTAGGGATAGAGACTAGAAGGATAATAATAAATAGGAATTTGGGACACTCGGGATCCTTTTTTGGAACTGTCGTGGCTTTCCATAGCACAAAGGTCCTATGATAAGTTGGATCCCGAGTGATATTGATATTATATATCATTTTCGAGATTAACTACGTAGTGTAAGTCATTAATCTATGACCCAAAAATGATATAAAATATGTTGCACTGCGGAAGCCCCTCTATGTTGATATTGATATTATCTGTCTAGTTGAAACTTGGAAGAATGAGGAGTCTAAGGTCCCTAACATAGAAGGATTTGTCTTGTGGTAGGCATGGAACAAAAAATCTCATCGTAGATGGATAGGAGGCATAGCTTGTTATTGTTAGAATATGACGGATGTGCTTGTTTTACCATAGACAATATCACTATTGTCACCCAACCATAGGCCGAAGCCACCCTTTGAGCACCTTAACCTTGATAGAGAATCACTCCGGAATCAAACCCTAGGCTAGATAGCCAAACAAAGGGTAGCGCACCTTTATCCAAGGATAGCGCACCAAACAAGAGCTGATCAGATAGTCCAAACCATAACCAAGAGATAGTCCAAGGCAAAATGTAATCTGCTAGCTGCAGCAGCTGCAATGACAACACTTCTCCAAACTTACGCACAAAACTATCTAACTGCAGTGCGCACAAGTGAGCTCTGCAGTTCCAATAATACCTACTAGAATGAAGATTGGCCTCCTGTATTTATACTAAAAATGGAAAACTGCCTGGGCCGACTTCTCATTTTGGATGCCTATTTACTCAGTATATAATATTTTTTCTGGCCGACTTCTTCTCTTGGAGGCTAATAACCTAATACAAATTATCCTCTTGAGCTGACTTGTCTTCTAGGGTTATTAGCCAACTTATTAGGGTTTCTTCTTGCTTCCCAGAATATTCTATTCTCGTCAGGTTTACACGTGGAGGTAAATACCTCCCGCAACTACCATAATATAAACACTCCCTCCTAGCTAGGGAGGTATTGAAGACAATGGTCTTGAGCACAAGCATACCATTGAAATGGTAGCATCATCATAGTCGTACATACTATCTCAAGATTAGATCATGAGCACCATCATCACTATCAATGTCATCAACTGCATCATCTCTCGAAACCATACTCCATCTGAGTAATCAAACATGATGCTGGATAAGTCACTCACTCCATAGAGTGACATAAGAACTATTCTTCTAATCCGAACATATGTCCTAGAAGAATAAATGTCCTGGACCATTTTTCGTTGGGAAATCTTTGTCCATTGATCATCCATCTAGCTGATAATCATTTCCAACATTGTTGATAGTCTTCAAGGCAATCAAAACAATATCACTCAATAGAAAACGACCGTGTCTATCCATAGTAGTACACAACTACAATCCAGTGGTACACTACCACACCAAGTAGCACACAGATACTTGATCAATGATATATAATCACAATTTGTTGAACACATCCACCATAGTAGCATACATATACTATCTAGAGACATACAATCTCCATAACAATCATATGATATCAACCTACACAAAAAACATTGCTATGATATAAACTGAATCATCTGAGCCATTCTTCCACTCACATCTGTGAGATCTGGAAGAGCATTTTCCCTCATAAAGTCAAACATCAATGATGAGCTATCTGTACTATTCTTCTCAAGCAAGGAAGAATAATTGTCCTGATTTATGAGCCTGGACCATTCCCCACCTTGGGCCATTCCTCTGACACTAAACAAAGTGTAACCTGGAGAGAATGAGTCTGCCCTAAGGAATGCCTATCCTGATTATTGAACCTGGACCATTCACCTATCTGGGCCATTCCTCCGACACTAAACAAAGTGCAACCTGGAGAGAATGAATCTTCCCTAGGGAATGACTGTCCAGACCATTTCCTAAGGAAATGACTGTCCTGTACCAACCTCCAAAATAGACCATTCTTCGAAACTGCTCACAACTATGAGCTTCGAAAGAATAGTTGTCTGGCAAGGCGAACCAGTCTTCTTGATTGACCATCAAGAAGAGAGACTGTCCTAGACCATTCCCCATGTTAACCACAATGAGAAATCACTGTCTATGGTACATCAACAATCCATCGAACCATTTTCATTACGAAAATGACTGTTCGATTTGGACCATTTTCCAAACTGGAAAATGCCCGTCCATCAGAAATCTCAAACCACTTTTCGAACTGGAAAGGAACTGCTCATCTTGGACCATTTTTCGAAATGAAAAATGACTATCCATAAATCAATAACACATCAGTGCTCCTTCCCAACCTAGGAGTTATATCTTCCTTTTTCAATAGGTAAGTCATCTCCACGAGCTCCAACTTGAGTACACAAACTCTTTCATCTTGGACAGAGGATTTACCAAAATGTCTTCTTATCTGCTCATCTGTGGAGATATATATATATAAGAACCACTTCTCTTTTTTGGACTTCATCACGAAGATTGTAATGATTGATCTCAAAGTACTTCAGTCTTTCTGGAACATTGGTTTTCTCTGAAGGCTTCATATAGCTCTAATCAATATAGTGTATCATTATGGGATTCATCTTTTGTTTCCTGCTAGCTCATAACATCGTGGCAAGGGTCAAACTGGAAGATATCCAAGTGGTACTTCTTCTGCCATCATGAGATCTTTGTCATGGATTGGCAATACATCATCCTAATCTTCAAAGTAATCATTATGATACAATATCTCTATTATAGAAATTCTTCACCATGCTTCTGCTGTGCATTGGAGGTTCTCCACCAAGTTTTCTTCTTCCATCTGCATACAAGGGTCTTTTTCTGGTATACCTCAAAGCATTGAGGTTGCTCTACATACGCTCTTTGTTCAATTATTTTAGAGAACAATCTTTGCATTCATCTGATGTCAATTCCAACCTATGGATATTGCGGACGATATAATAGCTCATGTAAAGATATATCTGGTTTACTTGAACAAGTAATCATCATAGTTTTATCCCTCCATCTGGGAGAACCTCTAGTTTTGGATCTCGCAATACTTACATTCATAAGTTTCTTCATCACAACTTTCAGTACCTCTGCTTGATTACTTTTAGTGAGTTCATATCAGGCTGGTAATCTTGTGATTCTCGATACAATGACTGGTTGTTCTGGCTTCTCTTTATTTATTGGAATCTTCATGTTCTTCCTCATGTTTCTCTTTAGATATTGGGTCCATGGAGTTTTCTATAGATTCCATGCTCTGAAGATTCAAGATTCTTCCTTTCATTGTAGGACCAAGGATACTTTAAGGATTCTTTTCGAAGAAGACTTCTTCTAAAGTCAAACTGAACACGTACTTCTTTTCATGGATGCTACCATGGATATACTTTCAATGGATCATAGGATTAGCTCCCTCCTAATCCTTGATTCATGTATGAATGTGTAACACCCTGTTTCCCCCAAATTTGTAATTAATCCTAATATAGGAATTACCATGCTAAAGCATGATGAAAATGTGAATGTATGATGTGAATGGACCTTATGAAGAAGGTCAATGAATGTAAATAAAATTATGAATTTATCTTGCAGGGCTGCTGAGAGGGGATGTGCTGAAAAAGAGACCACGATGGCGGTGGAAGGCACCTGGAAAGGTGGCATTAATTTCCACCGAGAATTAATACCGTATTTGGACTTCACTGGCCTGGAGAACCAAAAGTAGCTCACTGGCCCCGAATTAAATGTCTCGCAGGCTGGTAGGTAGAGGGCTTAATGAGGGATGAGAGGTGAACCGCCCATCCGTAGAGCCGTCAGGCCTGACCAGCGCGAGGGTAATCACGCCACATGCAACCTCGCAAGAGGATAAGGCATGGGGAAGAAGCGACTGGGGGGCAAACGCGAGGGGAGAACTTTGGCGATATGCAGAGTGAGTGATAGCAGAGAGGAAGGATTGCAACCTTCACTCCTGGTCACTGGCGAATGGAGACGTAGTCTCACAGCATCGTGGTATCAGCTCGGGGGTGGCTAGTGGTAAATCCGCTGGGAGTCACTAAGCCTACGGTTGGGTGGAAACGAGCATCCCTCTCAGCAGTTGCATGACCCCTTGTGTTGTTTCTGATAAGTGTTTTGCCTTTGGCATCTTGAAATATATGTATTCTGATCATTATGCTCATAAGCTGTGAAACTGTGAATGATTTCATTATAAGAATGTACGTATGGTATTTTGATCAGTACTAGTAGTTGTATATTTGTATGGAAAGACTATGTATGGCTTATTTCCTCATGAATCATTATTTATATGCATATTGATCTAATTCAGACTTCACGTCTGGTTCTTGGGAGGACAATACCCTTATCTGCCTCAGATAGTACCCTGGGTGAACCTCCCAGAGAGATACCCTCCTTGAAAAGCCCATCAAGAACCGGGAAAGAGAAGGTGAAGGCGTAAGGCCTTAGTAACCCTGCACGAGGAGGAACGATCCTCTTGAAAACCCGAGATGGCAGCATAAGGATGGAGTATTGAATCGATGGATGAGATTCCGTTGGGAGATCTATGGTCACTCACGACCGTCAGATCGAAAGGAGAAGATGGAGTGTTAAGTTCCTTAAC
The DNA here is from genome assembly GCA_009831015.1 of Picea engelmannii. Taxonomy (NCBI): domain Eukaryota; kingdom Viridiplantae; phylum Streptophyta; class Pinopsida; order Pinales; family Pinaceae; genus Picea; species Picea engelmannii. The sequence goes on along the minus strand of ML787602.1, from coordinate 352,408 downwards.
CTTGATAGGTGGTGATTGACAGACGAGATTCCGTTGGGAAATCTACGGTCACACACAACCGTTAGATTAGTAGGAGAAAGTAGGACGTTAAATGCCTTACCACTTCATTTTCCTGTGTCTTCGTGGGTAGCGAAGAATTTAGGACCGTAGATCTCCAAGGTCCATGAGAATATCCGGACCGTGGATCTCTCCACGTTTAGGAAGTCGTGGGAGAGCCTGCAAGTTAGGAAGCTGTCTGAGCCGTCAGATCTCGGCTGAAAAACCCGACATTCGTTGGATCTGTCAGGAGTTACTCGAGGGTTAAGACCCCAGTGTATAGGGGCGAAAAACCCCGAGATAGATCTGGGCCGTTCGATTGATGGAGGCCACGTGTCGTAAGGTCTCCCATTTTGGGAAATCGGGAATCATGGAATCGGGATTCCTGTTGATAAGAGTTCAGGATTTTCCATGGTGAAAACCCCAGGATAGATCTGAGCCGTCCGATTGATGGAGGCCACGTGTCGTGAGATCTCCGATTTCGGGAAATCGAGAATCGCGAGATCGAGAGTCCTGGTGACAAGGGATCAAGAATTCATTGGTGGAAACCCCAGAGTAGTTGTAGATCATCCGATTTAAGGAGGTGACGTGTTGAGAGATTACCCATTTCAGGAAATCGGGGATTGGGGATTCGGGAGTTCCGTTGACAAAAACTCGGGCTCTTGCCTTGACGAATCCCGACCCATAATGTTGAGACGATAGTAGGTGGTTAAGTCCTGATGAACGGACGAGATTCCTTCGAGGAATCTCAGGGTCTATAACGACCGTCTGATGTGAGGAAGAGATGTCGGCTTTACGCTGGGGCGCGAATACGCATAAGGGTAAGTGGCGCGAATGCGCATAAGGGTAAGTAGCGAGAAGATCTAGATGGCCAGAGTCCACCCGCCCAGATCTATGGCTGAGGATTCATTCCAGAGCCCCTTGCCATTCTGCCTTTAATGGGGGGGGGGGGNCCTGTCCTGTCGACTATCGTGTCACACCTTCCCCTCTGCCACCTGTACTCCACTTAACCATGCGACAGGGCCTGTTCTCATTGGCTGTTCTCTAGCACCTGTTGGGATTCGTCCCTATTATCTGGTCGCTAGCCCTGTCGGGGTTCGACGGTTGTAAAGCCGAACGGTTTGACATTACCGTAGCGCAGAGACGTGAAATACAAAAGACACTGCATTTATTTGGATTGTGATCGTGACCCGCGATTACATGGGAACAAAGAGAGAAAGAGCCAGCTTACGCTGGTCCTCCATGGATATTTAGGGCTTCTGATTCGGCAGAAGACCAAAAAAATCCGATTTAGGTAGTGGGTATGTGACAAATTGGTATCAGAGCATGGTTACAACACTTGGCCTGCTTGGGCTCAGGTACGAGCCGCGTTAGAAGATATTGTTACCTGCGTTTTCTCTTTAAGGAGAAGGATTGCAGAATTATACAGTAATCTGGAAATTTCTATAACCCTCTGTTAAAATAGTAATTACTCTCATAGGAGTAGGGATGCACTGATCATTATTACTGATAAGATCTGAGTGCCAATAACAGAGGTGGAATAAATTGTGCTATGAAGCTGCACAAGCTGGACAAGGGACATGAACTGAGTTGTTCTGTTTTAGTGTAACGATGACTACCTACTAAAGCAGGTAGAGTCTCTTGCGATTAAGATGGCCGGTTAGATAAGGGTTAAGACCCAAATGAAGAACCCCTTCGTGATTTGGGAAATTTGGTAAGGACTGGTAGGATCCTTAGAAAGTTATGATTTCTGCATTATTAAGAGACTAAACCCTGAGCATACAATTCCTCGTGATTAAGAGGACTGGTGAAAATACGAAGGGTCAGATTTACCTGACCTATAATGGTTAGAATCGACCATGAGGATAACCTATTTGAGGATTCCTTTGGGACTATTGCTAATTCCCAAGAGTGACCCTGGTTGGTCGTTTCCATAAAGAGAGGGTAACACCCATATGAGTTAGGACTATGAGACTAGTCCGGTAGGAAACCTAATAAGCTCAAGAGTTATAATATCCGTTAGATTGGAATCAACGAGAGCCGTTGATCTAGAGCTTCGAGGTTTCGTCGATGAGGAAAATGGAAGCGTAGACTTCCCAAAGTCATGCCAGGTAAATCACCGAGTTAATCAGGATCGATGATTGTTGGAGAGATTTGGACTGTGGGATCCAGATTTGTCGGGCCCGCATAGAATAGAAGTTTGGGAAACGATGGAGCGTTGTCCATGGATTCACCGAAATACGGGATCCTGACGTGTGTCTGAAAATTGACCTCATATTTCGAGCGAAGGGTCATGTAGATAAAAGAGCCAAGAAAACCTTAGCCTTGGTCTTTCGGGTTTTCAAATTTCGGGAATCAAGGAAACAAAATTCCTTGCAACGGATATTCCGAAATCGCAAAATGCGAAGCGCCTTTTTTTTTTTTGGATCGTGGTCACCGTCGGTGGTCACGTGAGGAGAGGGTGTAAGCCAGTATGATGAATAATACATGAGTTAATGCACCGATGAGCTTCATATTAAGAAGCTTGATACTCATACCAGTAAGGTATGAATGATATATAGAACGTGCAAGTAATGCACATGTATGATGTAAGAGTATAAGTATACTAAAGGCCCAACATGATGGCCCTGATAAGTGAACCGTGAGGAAAGAATTACACTTGCCAAAATTGAATGAATACCATGGATGCATGGTTGACTCCGTTCTAAAGAGTCGAAGGATCTGTCTTGAAGGATAGCTAAAAAGGGAATGTACTCCATATCCCTGGGAAAATCCAGTACAATTAAAGGAAAGAGTAAACGAGCAAGGATTGCTCTGTTGTCATGATAAGAGGCAAATGTTTATGCCTTTGCAGATCACATGAAAAGGATGGCGACAAATCCTGAGATGACTTATTTTAAAAATAGAAATGTATGTAGGCTATGAAGTATACCTACGGTAGCTACATGCAGGCTTAGGATTGTGGAAGTGGTTAAGAACATCATAGACGTAAATTAACAAAGATGCATGTTTATATTCCTTAAGGGGAATATTTGGTAGACCATAAAAAGGCAAACTCAAGGTTGAGGCCATCACAGTGGTGATGGATCTGCAACGAGGAAGTTGCATGCTGAAGGAGTTCCCGGTGGAGGAACTGTATAAGGTCTCTGTCAGAGGAACAGAGTCACAACCCTGATAATTGTTGAAGGGTTGGACAATGGGCTGCAAGGCCTGTCCATGTATAAGAATCCTGGATTACATTTTTGGAAGAATCATGTAAGTAATAGAAGACTAATAACCGAATATTGACCATTCTGATAACCTAATGGAAGTGTGTAGGATGCACACGTTCTTGATTCATTATGAGCAAATAGTTGCTATTAAAGCATGCTACAGTATCCTAAGATTTAAGATGAGCCTAACCCAAGGTTGCTCAGAAAAAGAGCAGTTGTGGAAACCAGTTTGGTTGGTAAGAGGCCAGTAAACCCCTGAGTATGATTAACTGAATAAATGGGTATGTTTAATTTATATGGCTTGGTTGAAGCTGTGATTAAGGAAAGGTAGTGAGACCTTAGAAATAACTTGACTGGGCTAAAAAGCCCTAGGTGATGAAGAAAGAATTGGAAGAAAGGGATAGCCCTCAATTCTTTCCTTGCTGTGCATTACGCTTCTATGGGATGAGAAAGCTAGTACATTGATGAACCAAAAATGCTTTGATACCATGATAATGATGGTTATAATGCTGTGAAAATGATTGAGAACTACTATGTTAAACTCATGAAAAACATTAAAGATAATATGATGAAGTACATACAGATATGCTAGACGTGCTTGAAAATGTTTTTACTAATTAAATGCTATGATATTTGCATTTTTATTACATGACGATTAATGTGCCTATCGTGTATGTCATGTGTAGAAAGGAGTAATATTGGAACTGTTGAGGAAGATAGTTTCCAACAATGAACAACCTCTAGCAGAGGGTGACTATGGAAAGACTCCAATCGAAAGGTTGTTGATGGGACTGTGAAAGCCCCACTAAATTACTATTGATAAGGTAGAGGACAGAGAAAGGGTGCAAGCAACCAAGAACAGGTATAAAGGTATTCGTGCCGGTGTGGCACAGGGTATGAAGGGATTTGGTAAGAACCCCTTCTGAAATATTTATTATTGCATGTTATACCTAAAGAATTGAAAGGGCAGTTGTATGCCTTGGATACCTGAGTAGGGTATGGTTCGGGAAGGAGAACCTGAATAATGGAGGTATGAACCTCTGGTAGTAAACACTGGTTGTAACCCTCAGAAGAATTCATGAACCGATATGTCATGAACACATGGACCAATCAAGGAATGATTGGAAGCAAAAAGTGCTGATAGATAGCACGTTGCATGGAATTACTTCCAGGAAATTCATATTTTCATAAAGGACAGACAATGGATTTCTCATTGAGGAAGGAGGACCTTCCAACATTTTCACTCACGAGTTATAGGTGTTAGAGAAAATCAAATGTGGGTGGCCATAAGTATTGGCACCATGGTTATTAATGAAGACATAATGCGTGGGCACATTCATGCGAAACTTTTAAGTTTAATATGTACTATTTTGGGGTCATGATCGGCCTATAGCAGGAAGCATGGATCCTATTTTAAGAATGAATGAAAAATGACTAAAACCATATGATGAAAGGATAGGTTAAATCCCAACACTCCATGATCAAGAACTGGTCCTAAAGTGTGACGAACTTGAAATCAATGCAAGAATGCATTGGGTATGAATGTGGCCATGGATAGTGGCACATTTGTTGAAACCCTTTGAAATGTTGAATTACGTTTATATATATATATATATATATATATATATATATATATATGGAGAATCTAACAATTTGTTTGGCTGACTGAGGAATGAATTGCAGGAAGCAGAGGGTCATGGATATGGCAGTAGGGTAAGCCCATAGGAAAGACTGATTGCCTACTGAGCCAAACTGCAAGGAATGGTATTTCCTTTTGAGGAAGTAATTTAATCGTTAAGTATGCACAATTATGAGATTGTTATGATGATGTGGTAAAGGTGCAATAAAATGTATATGCACGGAGAATCTAACAATTTGTTTGGCTGATTGAGGAATGAATTGTAGGAAGCAGAGGGTTTTGGATATGGCAGCATTGTAAGCCCATAATGAAGGCCAATTGCCTACTGAGCCAAACCATTATGGGAAGGAAAGTCCCATAATTATGAATTTGGTTCCTGTGCAGAACAAATATGAAAA